>JAFLJL010013465.1:0-47341 GCA_018398815.1 Conus ventricosus | reverse complement strand
ACAGGTATTAGGGTCTTCTGAAGCAGCTTACCCATCTGAACGTTACAACGTTAAGGTCGTTTTACATTACAATTCCAGATAGCTACGTCAAGACCTTACGGGCGTTGGCGGTCTTTTGACTCTTGCAATCCGCCATACTTGTAACGAGAACGTTAGGGGTTTGGAGCGTTTTGTTCCAAGGCGTTCCCCACACTTATTTCAAAACCTTATAGCAAATGGGTCTTTCGACATCAGTAGTTCCCCATAGTTGCCATCAGACCCTTACACGTATCTTAAACCACCAGCCATTCTCCATAGTTACGATGAGGTTCGCAGAGGTTTTCAATTAATTAATTTGTTGTATGAAGTAGTCCCAAAGTTACCATTAAACTCTTACACGTCCTGAAGTCTTTTAACATCAGCCATTCCCCATAGTTACATAGATTTTTACAGAGGTGTGTGTGTGTGTGTGTGTGTGTGTGTGTGTGTGTGTGTGTGTGTGTGTGTGTGCGTGTGTATGTGTGTGTGAGAGAGAGAGAGAGAGAGAGAGAGAGAGAGAGAGAGAGAGGAGAGAGAGAGAGTGTGTGTGTGTGTGTGTGTGTGTGTGTGTGTGTGTGTGTGTGTGTGTGTGTGTGTGCGCGTGCCTGCATGCATGCGTGCGTGCGCGTGTGTGCGTGCGTGTGAACCTGCATGCGTGCGCGCTCGCGCACGCGCGGGTGTGTTACGCCGGCAGTTCGCCGTAACTTCACAAGTGACACAAGCGGTCCTCCAGTCGTTTGCCAACAGAAACTTACTGCTGTCCGGGTCCCGCGGCACGCACGTGCCAGGTATCGCCACCTGTTGACAAAGGTAACCTGACAGCAGGAGTCCGTGGGGCAGTGCGCGTCGGTGCGGCACGCAACGTGGATAGGTCTGGGGCAAAAGAAGCGCCTGCCGTGGAAGGCCTGGAGACCGCACGGCTGGTTCCAGAGAAAAACAGAGGGGGGGGGGGGGGGGGGGGGGGGGGGGGGGGGGGGGGGGGGGGGTTGGGTTGATGTTGCCTGCTGACAGGTCGAGCAGGACTTGGAGACATGACAAGTTACAAAGTTGAAAGCGATACTGCAGGCGGAAATATACACAAATCTAACAGAAAAAAAAAAAGAGGAAAAAAAGTGTTAAAATAATCCCGCCAAATGCAATCACAAACGAATCACAAGACAAAACACGTAGCGTTTTGACCTCCTAGGTCTTCTTCAGGGGAGGTAAACAACACTAAGGACAAGGAAAACGAAGAACGAGCAATCGCTTATCCTCAGGTTTTCGTTGTCCTTGGTGTTGTTTATCTTGCCTGAAGAAGACCCAAGAGGTCGAAACGCGTTGTGTTTTGTCTTGCGATTCGTTCGTACCTCCGTGTAGTTTGGCGGAGTTATTTTAACCCTTTTTTTTAAAAATATAGTTTAGATGTGAGAACTTGGGGCTTTCCTTAGTGTGGAAGTGTGAGTCCACGCAGCCCTTCAACGTACCGTCACTGGTGACTGATGACGTCACTGGTGACAATGATGGTGATGACGATTGATGATGACGATGGTGAAGAAGATGGAGATGATGATGACGACGACGCTGATGACGATGGTGATGATGATGATGATGATGACGACGATAATGATACAGGAGAAAGGCCATGCAGTTCTGTCATAATCCCACGTGAGAACTGTTCTGTTTGAAGACTGCTTATCATCGTGATACGAAAATGGGTGGTGCTCATGGAGATCATGTTTAGTCGTCGTGATATAAAAAAAGAGTAGCGTTTATGGAGATTTGATTTAGTCACCGCGATATGAAAGAGAATAGTGTTTCGTGGAGATTATATTTAGTCATCGTGATACGAAGGAAAATAATGTTCGTGGAGATATGTAAACTGTCTATTGGATTCGAACCTAAAACTTAAAACAAACAAACAAACATACAAACAACAGTTCACGATTCAGCACAGACACACACAACTACATCGTTTCTATAGTGATCTTGACTTCCGTCAACGGCTTTATTGGCTATCCTTCTTGAAAAGGCCAGGGGATTTTTTCAGGGTACAAGCAGTCCCACCTTCTGGACACCCTGTGCTAGGATTTTCCCCTCTTCTCTCACAAAATTTACAAAGCTTCCCCCCGCCCCCCTCCCCCCCCCAAAAAAAAAATTTTTTTTTTCTTTGTGACTGTCATCCATTTAAAAAAAAAATGCTTTTGAGACTAGCTTTGTGTACAAAACCTATTCTCGAGTTTGCTCGTGACATTGATAAAGTGATGGATGCTTCATTGCAGCCCCCGGAATGCTTCATCAGCGGGGACTAGGACACGCGGCAGAGACAGACCTCCGCCATGGCGGAACGATCTCAGATCCACCTTCCGAGCCAGTTTATGGGAGAAAATAACGTGATAACCGTCAAGGGAGTGTAATACTTGTCACGGACTGAAAGAGTTACTTCCCATGCGCCCCCTCCCCCTTTTCCCTTTTCCTCCGCTCTTTTTCTTTTTCTTTTATTTAAAGAAAAAAAAAATGAAATGTCAAAGTTCATATTACCGCCGGTTTTAATGCTCCATGAAAATAAGTTTGTTCACAGAAGGTCAATAATTTGTAACGTTGTTTAGCGAAACGGACTCTGCACCAGCCGTTTAAGGTCCTTGGTCGTATTATAAGTCTGCACCAACCTTCAACGGAATTGTCCTCACTTCACAATTCACTTAGTCCACGTTTCCAAATCTGCTTAAAGTGGGTTTAATAAACATTAAGCAAGTAGAATAACTTTTGCCCCCATAAGAAAACCTAATAGCCTATAGAGTAACTTTTATTCAAGACTGGCACAGCCTTTTAAACTTGAAGGAAGTCAGACAAATGCAAAGACGAACAATCTAATAGTGGGGTGAAAAAAACCAAGTGCAGATGCGTGTCTATTTGACGCCAGGAGCACAGACACAACCAACCGTGTCTTCCTGATGAGTTCCGATCCAGCGAACAAAACGTCTCGGAGCAGACAGTACACAAATGTATCTGCTTTCGAAAGAGATTACGATGGTTCCCTCATGCAGCTAGCGAAGAGTTTTCATATCTATAAATATATTTTCTTAATTTTATGTTCCCAATTTCTTCATCTTCGACCTCTTTCTCTCTCTTCCCCCAACCCCTTTAGTCGAAATCTCTGCCAAGCCATTAATATGAAGACAGTTGAGTTGTTGGCCTGCGCTTGAACCCCCCCCCCCCCCCCCCTCACTATTTGATTGTTTGTATTTGTCTGACTTTATTCAAGTTTAAAAGGCTGTGCCAGTCTTGAATAAAAGTTACTCTGTGTTAGGTTTTCTAATAGGAGTAAAAGTTATCCTACTTGTTTACTGTTCCTTGCCCGATTTCATTTTCAATTCAGTGGATGTGATAGTTTTTGCGCGAAGTTACTAACAGACAGACAAACAAACGGGCGCAGGAGAAAATATGATGTGAACCTTGATTGCAGGACATATCCCGAAATGAGTGGGAATGCTGCAAAGCTGACCACCAGTACGGTGTTCCATGATCAAACGATCGACACTTCATTTAATCTCGATCGCATCGTTTCGCTTGCTATTCCAGTCACAATATCATTTCGCCGTCTATTCCAGTCATGCGCGCGCGCGCACACACACGCAACCTGTAGTCTTTCTTTTAACTTGTTCACATTTCGGAACATTCAGTTCTGCAAAGAAGTTGCATACTTTTTTGTAACTGTAAAAAGAATTGTAGCGATTCCAGTGTTCACCGTTCTTCATCCACAAGGATCAGCCCAACACAATACAGAAGACAGTATTGAAACATTGATTGTTCTACCTCTCCTGAAACATTCTGATCTGTTTGACAGCGTGCTTTGGACAATCATTGGGATCCTGAAATCACAGACTAATTTTTTTGTTCGTTATTTTTGCCAAGAAATAAAACAGAACTCACTTGATGAATTCTTTTAATTCCGATGATTAAAAAAAAAAAGAGTTTTGTTTCACAAATTTACTGATTTATATAGATGAGATCTGTTGCGTAGCGGAATGCCCTGACGCAGTTGAAGTCATGGACGCACGACTAACTGACACAAAACTGATGAATCACTGATCTTCCACTGACGATCCACTGACATCTCACGTATGATTTTTGACATATAAAAGCATGCATTTCGGGCACTTTTGCCATTCCAGACCTTGCTGCCAAGGGGTCCATATCACTATGAACCACCAAAGAAGAGATGTTATGGTGTTCCGGGGGCATCTTCTTTGGAGTCAATGAGGGTGAAGATCTTCGTTTTCATCTTCTTGTACTCATCCACGGGGCTGCACGGAGACTGTCTGCCATATACTTTATGAAGGCCTCTCGTTCTGAATCAAACAGGCTTCTGTTCAATGAGCTGCGACAAGAGCTGATTGTTTGCCTTCATGCTCTCCCGGAGCTCCTTCATCCACTCTTCGTCTTGATCCACTTCTTTCTTCCTCGGCTGATTCTCTCTCAACGATCTCCAGACCATCTTCTTCAAGTTGTGAGGCAGGCTGGTCACTGTCTGCCTCACTGTCACTCATCCTGGAAGGGGTTTAGCCTGGCTTGAAGTCAGGGTCAAGTTTTTCATGGGTTCAGACTTGGTGGATGGCAGCTGGGTCTGGTAGAATTGCAGATTGTCCACTATGAACTTTTCCGGTCACTGTACTTCTTTGCTGCCTGGCCAGACTTTTTCTTGGTGAGTCTGACGTACCAATCTTTAATAGATTTCCCACCAGCCCATGATGTGATCCAATGGCAGCCCCATCTCATCAGCCTTGGCAGCCCAGATCTGCTTCCTGGTCTTATACAGACGATGCCCACGCCTCCATACCTCATCGTGCTCGGCCATCCACTCCAGTGGTCTTCTTCACCTTAGCTTCAATGGAAAAGTCACGTTTGGCTATGGCTTTTTTCTTTGATTTGCCTTTGCTCTTGCCCCCAGGGCGTGGATCTTCTTCAGACATCTCATCAGCAGCAGTACCAACAGCAGGGTCAGCAGGAGGGGCAGACTCATCTGAATCCACAGCATGAGCTTCCACTTGGATTGACAGATCAAGAGGTGGAAGGGTAGGCGACCTCCTAGCAGCCGCATCAGCAGCAGGTTTTTCAGCAGCAGCGGCTCTGGTTGATTACATGGACTTCAGCCTTCTTCTTCGAGGGCAAGCGACCTTTCTTGGTGGCATCTTTTTCAAATAGTCTTCACAGCAATCAACCAACGTGTAGTGCTCTGGATTGGCAAAGGAGGAAATCCCGTGGGGGACGCTTTTTATATGCGCGGAACGGATGCGATAGTGACGCCGAGGGTGCGTGTTCCGTGCGCGATCTGTCAGTCATTCATGCGTCGGGCATGCGCGGAACGAAAGTGCTTGTGCGTGGAACGTTCGCGAAGCGTGCGTCTCTGTCAGTGATTCATCCGTCGGGTGTGCGTAGGATGTTCGTGGAATACTGCACCGTATTTGCTAGGATGCGTAGACGTGCGCGATATGTCAGTGATTCGTCAGTGATTGTAAGTGATTAATGCGCGGTTCATGCGCGATTCATGCGTGATTCGTCAGTGATTTCTTCCCCGACACCACGAAAATTGGTCAATATCTCGGCGCACAAGCCCGCACAAACCCAATTTGTGCGCGATTTGTCAGTGATTCGTGCGTGGTCGGCTGTGTGACTGACCTTAAGTCATACGTAACAGACGTACGTCATTTTCTCTGCCCTTGAAATTCGTGCATGCTCTCCTATGGTCGTGAATTGATTATGAACGCACATTGTCATTTTGTGAAGGGATATATATATTTGTTGGCATCCGTTAGTCTCGGGAGACGATGGATTTGCGCCTCTGCGAATGTTTCAGTTGGTCATACAGCATCTGCTGTGGCTGTATAGACCCACATGGGAGTGGCAGTCTCTGCTGCATTTGATGCACTTGAAGGCCGAGTCAGCTGCTGGCAGCAGCTGCTTGTTCTTTCTCTGTGCGCGCTTGTCATCGGCAAGCTTCCGGAGCTTCTCTTCGCCAGCTTCCAGCCAGTGTTCACAGTGTGTCTCCAGCTGGATCTGTCCCGAGCAAGCTCTTCCCAGGTGTTGGTGTCGATGTCGAGAGCCTTCAGGTTGCGCTTGCAAACATCCTTGAAGCGGAGTTGTGGTCTTCCAATTGTTCTTTTGCCAGAGGCAAGCTCTGCGTACAGAATGTCTTTGGGGATCCTGCCGTCGTCCATTCGACGCACATGACCAAGCACCTGAGGCGACGCTGACGGAGAAGAGTGGTCATGCTGGGAATCTTTGCACGCTCAAGCACATCGTTGTTTGTCACGCGGTCATTCCATGTGATCCCAAGTATGCGCCGGAGACAGCGCATGTGGAAGGCACTTAGCCTCTTCTCTTGTGAGGCATACAGGGTCCGGATTCACTGGCGTACAGGAGAGTGCTTAGCACACAGGCTCGATACACAGCAATCTTGGTGTTCAATGTTAACATGCTGTTGTTCCACACTCTCTGAGATAGTCTGGCCAGGGTGGTAGAGGCCTTGCCAATCCTTCTGTTGATCTCCGTATCCAGAGAGAGGTTGTCGGTGATGGTGGAACCGAGGTACGTGAACTGGTTAACGGCCTCTAATTCATGGTTGTTGATGGTGATGCGGGGCTGTTCGCATCCTGAGCCATCACATTCGTCTTCTTCAAGCTTATTGTCAGGCCAAAACTCATCACAAGCTTTTGCAAAGCGGTCCATCAGGCACTGTAACTCTGCTTCGGTGTGGGTGGCCAGAGCAGCGTCATCTGCAAACAGCATGTCTCTGATGGTCATACTCGTACTTTGCTCTTTGCCTTCAGCCGAGCCAGGTTGAACAGTCGGCCATCTGATCGGGTGTGAAGGTAGACACCCTCAATTGATGTCCCAAAGGCGTGCTTCAGTAGGACAGCGAAGAAGATGCCGAAGAGGGTGGGAGCGAGAACACAGCCCTGTTTGACTCCACTGCGTATGTTGAAGGCATCTGATGTCGAGCCGTCGTACTGCACTGTGCCTTTCATGTCGTCGTGGAAAGACTGGATCACGCTCAAAAGTCTTGGAGGGCAGCCTATCTTCGCTAGGACGTTGAAGAGTCCGTCTCTGCTGACAAGATCAAATGCCTTGGTCAGGTCGATGAAGGCCAGAAAGAGGGGCTTGTGCTGCTCTCTGCATTTCTCTTGCAGCTGTCTGATGGAGAAGACCATGTCGATGGTTGATCTCTCCGAGCGGAACCCGCACTGCGACTCTGGGTACACTCTGTCAGCGAGCCTCTGCAGCCTGTTCAGGACGACTCTTGCAAATACTTTGCCTACAATGCTCAGGAGAGATATTCCTCTGTAGTTATTGCAGTCACTTTTGTCGCCTTTGTTCTTGTATAATGTGACGATATTGGCATTTCTCATGTCTTGAGGTACTGCTCCTTCCTCCAGCACTGACATAGAAGGTTGTGCAGATGTTCGAGCAGTGCACTGCCGCCACACTTGATGATTTCTGGTGGTATGCATCCTTCCCTGGTGCTTTTCCTGGGGACAGGCTCATGATTGCTTTCTCTAGTTCTGCCAGAGTGGGTTTCTCATCCAGTTCCGCCATGGGGGGAGGCTTTCAATCGCATCAAGGGCCTCGTCGGTGACGTGGTTCTGTCTGGAGTACAATTCGGAATAATGTTCCACCCATCGCTCCATCTGCTTGTCCTTGTCCTGGATGGTCTCGCCCGTGGCAGACTTCAGTGGAGCTGTAGTCTTCTTGGTGGGGCCCATTGCTTTTTTGATGCCGTCGTACATGCCCTTGATGTTTCCAGTATCGGCCGATATCTGGATGTTTTGACATAGCTGAAGCAGTAGTCGTTTGCGCACTGCCTTGCTAATCTCTGTACTTTGCTCTTTGCGGATCTGTACACTGCAGGTTCTCTGGCTGGGGGATCGCTTGTATTCCAGGTGGGCGCTGCGGCGTTCTTCTGTGGCTGGAGTGAGTGTGGAGGAGTTGGCCTCAAACCAGTCGTTGTTCTTGGTCTGTTTTTTTTTTCCGAAAATCTTCATGGCAGTGCTGTGTACTGTCTCTCTGATGTAGTCCCATCTTCATGGGCTGAGCCACCAGGAGGGTCTGAGTCGAACATCTCGGAGAGGGCTTGGGTAAATTCCGCCGCCTTGTCAGGATGTGTGGTCTTGTTCACATCGATGCGAGGTTTGCTTCAGGCCTAGAGCGATGTATCTTCTTAGGCTGGAGCTTGATCTTGCAGCACACCAGCGAGTGATCGGTGTCACAGTCGGCGCTGTGGAAGGTGCGAGTTAAAAAGGACACACCTCAAGGCAGACCGCCTGATGATAATCAGGTCTAGCTGATGCCAATGCTTGGAGCGAGGGTGTCTCCATGACACTTTCTGCTGGGGCTTTGTCTGGAAGAAGGAGTTGGTGATGCTGAGGTCGTGGTATGAGCACATCTCCAGGAGTCGCTGCCCATTTTCATTCATCTTTCCAACACCAAACTTACCAAGACAGGAGGGCCAGGAATCATGGTTAGCGCCCACTCTGGCATTGAAGTCACCCAGCAGTAACAGTTGCTCGTCTTTGGGGATCCTCTGGATAAGTGAGTCAAGCTGGTCGTTAGAACTCATCCTTTGTTTCCTTGGTGGCGCTGAGTGTTGGCGCATAGACGCTGATTAGGTAGACGGGACCAGTGGTGGTGTTGAGGCGGAGTGATTGCAGTCTTTCAGTTCCTTGTTGGCAGGGTTCTATCATCCTAGCAAAGAGTTCGGACAGCAAATCCGACGCCATATTCTCTGGTGTCTTCAGCGCTCTTCCCTTGCCAGAAAAACGTGAAATCCCTTTCTCGGATGGTTCCAGAGTCAGCAAGCCTCGTCTCTTGCAGTGTGGCGATGTCGACCTGGAGTCTCACAAGTTCATCGTTGATGACGAAGGTCTTCCGAACATCGCTAATAGCCTGGAGGTCGTCCGACAATCCAGGAGTCATTGTCCTTACATTCCAGGTGCCAAGCTTAAGAGCTGGAATTTTTCTTGTTAATTTTGATTTTCCCTTGCTTTTGCCTGGTGCAGTGATTGCAGTCCGCTTGTCAGATACTTCCGTACCCTTAGCCTACGCACCCAGTAAGGCAGGCGAACTGTGGCGAGACAGCACCCTATTGGCTGGGGGCTGCCCAGCTTGAGGCGGGCGGTAGCTGTCCAATGAGATGATGATCTCTCCCACCGACGGAAACAACCCCTGGCGCCAGCTCTACGCCAATCGGCGGATGGCTTATAACGGTAAACTGCTGCTTTCCGTGTTGTTTCGACGCTTTGCAGCGAAGCTGAAGTGTCCTCTTCAGGGCGCAAGCTGGGCAAGTTGGTTTTGGAGAATCAGCTGTTGCCCATGCAGAAGATTCCCCTCTCCACACAGCTGATGGATCCAAGGGAAAGGCAGAGCCGATACAACTTGGCACCAGCGGCGTCGCAGAAGTTGCCGGGATGACGTTGAAGACAAGGTCAGGCCGCCTTGGGACTCTGGCTCCGGATTTTTCCTCAGGGTTGACTCCCGAAGCCTTTCCCATGAGTGGGTATAGCCGCAAGGCAGCGGAGGTTTAGATTCAGTGTTTTCCTTCGCCTAGATGGACTACCTTCCCAGGTTGACGAGCTCTATCTACCCGGTCTATGCGACAGGTAGTACCGGGCTACATTTTACCGGTAGCAGGGCGAGAGTCGAGCCCCACCCAGCGAGCCAGACAGAACCTCCTATGAGGACCCGCCATGATGCCCCCCAGATGAGGACAAGACCCGCGACCTGACCTGACCTATATATATATATATATATATATATATATATATATATATATATATATATATATAGAGAGAGAGAGAGAGAGAGAGAGAGAGAAGAGAGAGAGAGAGAGATAATTTTTATTTGTAGTGTTGGGAAAACAAGTGCAGGCTAACAAATCCACCGTCATTACGGGGAGAAAAAAAGAAAATAATAATGAAAAATCATGGAATATATCATGAAAATACAATCCTTCCCTGCCTGCTTATGGGGACAATTGTAATCCATCTTGGATCACAACTTGAAGATAGAAGCCTTCGTATTTTCAGCTCCGAGGCCTTTCGTCCACTGGATCGGACTTATCAGGGAGGCACGGCTGATTGTCGCTGAGACTTAGACTGAAGAGCTTGGCATCAAATGGAGAAATACGACAGTCTATAACTCTGTGGTATTCTCGCCACCAAGGGTTAAAGAACGGAATCCAAAAGTACACCAGAGCAGCAAGCGAAGGAAGGAAGGAAAGCAAAACAAAAAGAAAGTACAGCAAGTTCCTGAAAATCTAAACTAATTATTTAAACAGTGTAAAATATAAATGAAAATCTGTGACCACACACACACACACACACACACACACACACACACACACACACACACACATATATATATATATATGTGTGTACTCTGCAGCCATGGAAAATAACTCTTCGAGGCTGTCATCATCTCAAACACAGGAGTCGTTCATCTGCTAGGGGGATTTCTGAGGGGCTGGGGGGACCCTTCTTTTGCCAAAAGGTCTGCACACGTTGGGCATTTAGGGGTAAGGTGGGGAGCAGGGAAGGGAAGGCACTGCGCTTAGGGTTCACTCAATTTCGTACCCTCCCTCAACTAGCCTATCGTAATATACTAGAATCTTTCATACACACACACACACACACACACACACACACACACAACACACACACACACACACACACACACACGCACGCACGCACGCACACGCACATACACACACACCGTTTAAAAATACGTGAGAAAGGACATCAATTAAAAGCACTAATATATCACTACTACTATTGTTGACATCACCACTACTACTATAGGTAACCGGTATAAATGGTACAACAACGACACCAATGACAATAAATAGAACTACTTTCTTAAGAATTAACCATTGTAATCAAGGTTCTACTCTTTTTTTTACACAAATATTTTTTTCATCAGAGTCAGATGTGTCATCACATCTGGACATGCGTATGTAAATACATTTAACCTTTTTTTCTTCTTATACGTACAAATGCAAAACATTCTGACAATTCTTATTTAAACTGAAAAGGAACTGGAGGAAAAAATTGTTGCATTTAAGCAAAATACCCAAAAGATGATGGAGAAAAAATAATGTGGAAACACGGAAACAGAAAATGAACATATATATTAAAAACATCAAATTAAAAAAAATGTTTAGCATGTCTATCCTTTTTTGTGTCCCTTTCCAGTGCACTTGAGGCTTAAAACACGGAGACATATAATGAACAAATGTACACCTGTCTAAACAAACCCAAAGAGAACAAAATCACCATGTAGTTACTATGTAGCAGAAAAATAAAACCAGTGACACCTGAATCTTGCACCCCACGTCAGCATTTATTGTCGTGAACACAACAGCAGCAGTAAGGATGACGATGAGTGCAAGAATAACGACAATTACTTTTTTAGTCTCACTTCTGGATATAACCGTGTGTGTGTGTGGTGTGGTGTGTGTGTGTGTGTGTGTGTGTGGTAACAACCACTTAATCTGGAAATCCGATCGTTTCACTTTTTAAAATGGTATGCGTATTTCTCAGTGTTAAATCTGGAATGTCATCCCCCCCTCCCCCCTCCCCGTATTGTATAAGATTTATTTCACTTTTGTACAAGCAGAAAGACAAGGTATGTTTTCATCTTACCTGCTATGCTGAGCAAAAACTAATTCAACATTAAAAGTTAATCTAACTCAGTAATCTGCAGTTGTGTTTTACGGTCTACTGTAACTCATTCAAAAAGTATGTTTACTGCTGTGGAAATACTGCTTTACGGTGTCCCTTTCTTCGGCGCAAAAACAACGCTTGCTGTCGTCAAGAATATACGTATTTTTCATAGCATTCGTGACTGAATAATTTCAGTTTAATATCTTTCATTGTTTGCGCCACTTGTGGCTAAAATCGTTTCAGCCTACTTTCTCAATTCCTCTTTATTTTCTTTGGAACTCTTTCTTACTCAGTATGAAGCATATAAGTTTTCTTCCCAGCTCGGAAATTGTTTAAAACTGAGTGCTTCAATGCCATCTACCAGTGTATGACAACACGTCCTAGACTCTTCCTTTAGACCAGTTAACATTTTCCCAGCTTGCTGGAATGATTATGGGTGATTATGTCTTTTCTTTGTACTCATCAACTGGTTAAACGCAACCTACGAAGTCAGAAAATTTGGCTGAATTCCGTATTCTCCAAAGAAGGATCTGTAGTTATGGATATTGTCCATCAAGTTTTGTTTGTTTTTAATTTAAAAAAACAAAACTATTCTGTGCCTATTCCTCATAAAACACAAACATCTGCGAGCAGTTCGGTTTCTGTTCTAATTTTATTTAGCCGTGAAGTAAAGAGTATTCTGAATGAAAATCTGACCAGTGTTCATTACATTTTAAGCTTTG
Organism: Conus ventricosus; assembly: GCA_018398815.1. Classification (NCBI taxonomy): domain Eukaryota; kingdom Metazoa; phylum Mollusca; class Gastropoda; order Neogastropoda; family Conidae; genus Conus; species Conus ventricosus. The sequence continues at coordinate 34,908 of JAFLJL010013465.1, read as the reverse complement.
AGAATATTTGGTCAGTAAGCATAAATAAAGTCCACATGTGGTCATGATGAGCACACATGACGCGTCAGTTTCGGTTCTGTGTATAAATCCATTCCAATCTAGTTCAAGCCCATGAATAAGTGTTGTGACATTCAACATACCTATATTCACATATATCGACATTGTTTTGAAAGTTTGAAGCACTCAGTATCGTTCCACAAACCACAAAGGCTAATTCTTTGATCCGCTCTACGTGATTACGGAAAAAAGCCCGTTACCCCCTTAACACAACAAACAATCAACGATACCAATCTTAACGAAACTTGGTGTAAACATGGGTTGTGGTCCCAGGACACATCCATTACATTCTGGTGCGGATCTGTGATGTGTGTTTAGGCGTAAAGATGGATTGTGGCCCCACGACACACCCATTACAGTTTGGCGCGGATCTGTGATGTGTGTTTAGGCGTAAAGATGGATTGTGGCCCCACGACACACCCATTACAGTTTGGCGCGGATCTGTGATGTGTGTTTAGGCGTAAAGATGGATTGTGGCCCCACGACACACCCATTACAGTTTGGCGCGGATCTGTGATGTGTGTTTAGGCGTAAAGATGGATTGTGGCCCCACGACACACCCATTACAGTTGGGCGCGGATCTGTGATGTGTGTGTAGGTGTAAAGATGGATTGTGGCCCCACGACACACCCATTACAGTTGGGCGCGGATCTGATCAAGCGTGCAGGTGGACAGATGGATGTGACCAAAGGAAGCATCCATTACAGTTTGGCGCGAATCTGTGGAACGGATCTGGATCAATGGCGGATCGGCGGATCCATGATCCGGCCGACCATGGCAGTTGTTTGCGCTCTCCCGATGTCCTTCTCGTAGCAGGCGATATGTCTAGGCCATTGTGGATTTCTGACGACCTGTACACTTTCCATCGGAAAACGGAGATATCAGGGCCCGATTTACTGACATTTCTATCTAGATATAACCGAAATAAAACGGGAAAATGGAGAACGACATCGTGTTGTGAACACGTATTGTTGAGACAAAAGAGCGATAGGTGGTAAAAAAAAAGTCACCAATATAGAGAAGAAGAAGACAAAGAGGAAGACGAAATAGAAGAAGAGAAGAAGAAGAAGAGAAGAAGAAGAAGAAGACGAAGAAGAAGAAGAAGACGAAAGAGGGAGAGATTTCTGACTGATCTTACATGCTCTGGGATAAAGCAACGAGGCTGACTCCTGTTTTACAATCTGTCCTCGCCTCTTCTCCTTTCTGGCCTCTCCCTCTCTAACGTGTGTGTGTGTGTGTGGTGTGTGTGGTGTGTGTGTGTGTGTGTGTGTGTGTGTGTGGTGTGTGTGTGGTGTGTGTGTGTGTGTGTGTGTGTGTGTGTGTTGTGTGTGTGTGGTGTGTGTGTGTGAGTGTGTGTGTGTGTGTGTGTGTGTGTGTGTGTTCTTTAGCAGAACAGGAAATTTTTTATAAATGTAAGAAGCATTTGTGTGACCAAGCACAATGTGCAATGTTTTCTTTATTAAAGATGGCAAGATTTCAAGATTTGCCTATAAACATTGTACTGGACTTATGCCAGTCAATGGTATTGCCTGTGCTTTTATATGGCTGTGAAATTTGGGGATATAGTGATTTAAAGCTAATGGAAAGTTTTCAGCTTAAATTCTTTAAGCATCTTTTTTCATTTAAATCGTTCTACTAAAAAGAATTGATATATGGAGAACTAGGAATGTATCCTGTGTCAGTTCAAGTACATGCACGAATGATAAAATTCTGGTCATCCTTACTTTCTCCACAAACAAATAAATATTCATCTAGATTGTATCAGGTATTATATAATTTATACAGAAATCGGGGTTTTACATCCAGGTGGTTGATGTGTATACGGGATGTCCTAATAGAAACAGGATTCGACTGTGTGTGGGAGACACAAAAGTTTTCGTCTGTTCACAGTCTCTGTAGAAATGTTCGTAATTCATTAGAAGACATTTACAAACGTGCATGGAATGATGCTTTAGAATCTAGTAATAAGTATTTATTTTACAGAAATTTTAAAACAGAGTTTCGCCGTGAAAAATATATTAAAATGTTACCTGATGTTTACATATACCCACTGATGCGGTTTCGCTGTGGCAATCATAAACTCATGATAGAAATTGGCAGACGATTTGGAATACCTCACGATGAACGATTATGTCGGGACTGTGACCAGAATGACCTTGGTGATGAATTTCATTTTGTAATGAAATGTAACAAATATAACGACATTAGAAATCAGTTTATACCTAGAAAATTTACATATACAAAGTCCGTATTTAACTATTGTCGTTTGCTTTGTGGTAGTAAGAAAGTGTTGCTAAACTTAGCGAAGTTTTTGAAACTTAGTAAAGTTGTGTAACATTACATTCAGTATGTTAATTATATGGAAAATTTTGATGTTTGATTTGTTTCATTTCTATTTGTTTGATTTGTTTCAAGTCCTCCATGCCCCAAAAGGGGTCGCAGGATAAAAATCTTTGAATCTTTGTGTGTGTGTGTGTGTGCGTGCGTGCGTGCGTGCGTGCGTGCGTGCGCGCGCGTGTGTGTGTGTGTGTGTGTGTGTGTGTGTGTGTGTGTGTGTGTGTGTGTGCGCGCGCGCGCGTGCGTGCGTGTGTGTGATAGCATATGGAATCAATACAATGGAGCTCTTAAACTTCTTCATTTCAGTATTACACGCGCACGTATGTACACACACACACACACACACACACACACACACACACACACACACACACACACACACACACACACACGGTGTACATTTTCGCGACAGAGCACACACTCATAAAACACGCAGATAGCATATAATTTTCTGCACTGGCTGAAGTCTAAATTCTATCATGATTTTCTTTTTTTTTGTGGTGATTTTATTTTCTTCTTCAGAGAGCAGACACCTATTGACAACTATCATTACAGCAGAAGTTATTACATTTATTTTTTGGTGGCATAGAGTAGTGAACTCGCTTGCGCTCTTGCTGCCATAGACTAAGGAATACACACACACACACACACACACACCACACACACACACACACACACACACACACACGCGCGCGCGCGCAAACACACACACACACACACACACACACACACACACACACACACACACACACACACACATACACACGCGCGCACGCGCGCGCGATTACGCCTTTCGCTTTTTCTCAGTGGAAGCCCCGATAAGGCGCAATGTTCATGTTAATGTATGGGCGTCTAAGCTAAATCAATCATACCCAGTCTGTATGAATTAATATATTAATATCAATACGTTGTGTATATACAGCTGCCGCTGCGACGGTTTTCCTCGGTTCAGCGAAGCACGAAAATTACCTACTCTCTCGGGTGTCGGTCGATCATGCAGACGGTCGATCGGTCGGTGAACAAAATTCGATCGCTAAAACACCTTCGCAGAGAGAGAGAGAGAGAGAGAGAGAGAGAGAGAGAGAGAGAGAGAGAGAGAGAGAGAGGAAAAGTCATGGTCGGCAGAAAAAAAAAATGCTTGGTACCCTTGGGAGTAAAACTCTCTCTCTCTCTCTCTTAACTTATTATATTATGTATAGAATCTACTACATAACATTATGTCACGAGGCCATCAAATGGGCGTGGTAACGTCCTGTTTTAGTTTCCTGATATCAGGGGAGTGAGTGAGTTCATTAATTTAGAGTCTGTTCACACTTGGTGATATTAGACTTTAAAAAAAAAAAAAAAATCAAGAAGGGAAGCGTTTATAAAAATCTATTAATTTGATGCATGGAAAGCACTTTTGCTATTTGCACGATGTCTGGTTTGTGGGTTATTGTTTTGATAGAATCGTGTAGTCACATCCACGTTCGATTCTTTATACAATGAAGTTAATATTGAACAATGAAAAAGAATATGGTCCACCGATAGAAGATTTGAACAATCACATGCTACATTTTGTGAAAACTTGGTTTTCCACGAATTGAGACGAAGCTTGTATATTAAAGATGACAAATAATCGTGGACATGATAAGATTTCATACTTCTCTGGAAGGTGTTCACTGTTCACGCATTTTTCTAATAGCGAATTAATTTCTTGTACGTCAAGCTTTAAATTACTCTCAGGTGTTTTTCTTAACGCACCATCTCTAGCTAATTTATCTGCTGTTTCATTACCGGATATCCCACAGTGTGATGGAATCCAGCAAAACGATACCCCAATTCCTTTCAACATAATAACATGTATGTAATGTCTTATTTCAAAAAGTAAATCTTTTCTTATTTTTGATTCCCAGTTTTGCAAGCTATATAGAACTGCCTTGGAATCAACGCAAAAAAGTATATTATAGACAGCAGTGTTATCGTCACACATAAAATCAACGCCACAAGAATAGCATACAGTTCTGCCGTAAATATGGAGAACCCTTTCCCTAGAGAAAAAGATCTACGAAACTTCAGCAATGGAATCACAAAACCAGACCCTGCATACGAGTCTAAAATCGAGCCATCTGTAAAAATCTTCAGATGATATGGATAAACGGTTTCAAGGTGTTCTTTTGCTTCACATGACAGAATATTAATGCTATCAACCTTCTTCATGTCAGTGTAATCTATATCGAATTTAGCTTGGATATGCTCCCAATGAGGTATGCTTGAAACTATTGGCATATCTGAAATAATTTCAATATCAATGTTACATTTTTCAAATATTTCATTTGTATAATCACAAACAGGCTGGAGAGAGGTAAGGTGTTGAGCTCTTTTAGGATAGTCCTTTTCAGAAATTACTAATACATCATGTTTGACAGAATTTGAAACATGTAGGCTTCTGGCAACATATTTAGCCGTTGCCAGTTTTCGTTGATCTGACAGAGGCAATAAGTTCGCTTCTTTATAAGTATTTAACGAATTCGTGTGTACGGGGACACCGAGTGCTACCTTAACAGTTTTACTGTCAATTGACTGTAATTTCTTCAACAGGGTTTCTGGGGCATTGAAATAAACCTTTTGCCCGTAAATAAGCTTTGATCGAACTAAACTAGTAGCTAAATGTAACAGAGTTTTGGTATCCTGACCCCATGGGTGTGCACTGATTATTTTTAGTAGATTTAGCCTTTGTCTTGCGTCATTGACCAATTTTTCAATGTACAACCGCCAGTTTAATTTACAAGTTAAGGTCAAACCCAGAAATTTTACATTTCGTGAATATTCAAATATTTTGTCATTTAACACTAGCTGAGGCAAATGCTTAGGATTTTCCCGTTATTGAAAAAAACTAATTGTGTTTTTTTCTCCAGACAATGAAAGCCCGTTTTCAGTCATATATTTGTTGATTTTATCTATTTCCAGCTGATATATTTTTTGAACATAATTTATTGCTCTCTTTTTTGTGTGCTTTCTAATACTGGTATTCAACCAAATGGCTAGATCATCAGCATATTGCACTAAATGTATGTTATTGGATATGATCTTGGGAAGGTCATGAATAAGTATATTGAACAAGACAGGTGCTATGACGGAACCTTGTGGAATTCCTATGTTAATGTCTTTAAAAGAAGAATAGACTTTGCCTATTTTTGTGCAAATAGATCTTCCACTTAAGAAACATTTTATATACTGATATAATAATCCACTTATTCCAATATTCTTTAACTTGTAAAGCAGACGTGCATGCCAAACACTGTCATACGCTTTTTTATGTCGAAAAAAGTAGCTAATGTGCTTTTTCGTCGCGCAAATTGTTTTTTAATGTGTGTTGTAATCTTTACAAGATGATCTATCGTGCACCTACCTTTCGAAAACCTGCTTGGTTATTTGGGATTATGTTCCGTTTTTCGCAGTAATACACAAGACGCTTTTCAATAATTTTTTCTAACAATTTCCCAGCATGCGAGGTTAGAGCTATTGGTCTATAACTTTGAACCGAAGACCTAGGTTTACCTTTTTTAGGTATAGGTATCACAACTGTCCTCTTCCAGATGCTTGGCAGAGTTTCATTTTGCCAACATTTTTGGTAAAATGAGTGAAGTAACACCTTCCAGGTCTCGGGCAAGTGGGTTAACAACTGGTATGAGATACCATCAAAACAATGGCCGTTTTGTTGGAAGAGAAGGATTCTAGAGTTTCACAGAATTCTTCATAAGAGATAGGAGAATTTAAATAGTGTTGTTGGTCTGGAACAGGATCTTCATATATGGATTGTTCCTCTTCTTTTTCTCTGTAAGACTGGATGTCTGAACTTAGATTAGACAACAAATTATTTTCCGAGAATACCTTTACAAACGCCTCTGCTTTGTCCATGGATGTTGGTACAACATTGTTTTCTAGTTTAATGGGAAATGATGGCAGATTAAATCTAGTCTTCATTTCTTTGACTTTTTTCCACACCTTATGTATATCTTTTGAATCCGAAATTTCAGATAGACAAAAACCGGAAAAATAGACCCGTTTGGCTTTGGCAATCACCCTGTTGGAATTATTTTTAGCACATTTCATTTCTATGAAATTTTCATCTCCTCGGTCTCTTAGCCATATTTTATAAGCTGTTTTCTTCAGAGCCACTGCTTCTGCACATTCTTCATTCCACCATCCATTACCAGAGTATTTATTTTCTTTTACATTATTACTACACTTAGGAATCGATTTTTCAGCTGCTAATAAAATAGCGTGGCTCAGATTGTCGTAAAACACATCAATATCATCATGCTGTATACTGTTGTGATCCATGATTAACAACGAGGACTGATAGGCAACCCAATCAGCTTTGTTGTAAGAAAATTTTGGAATTATATCGTCAATATCCTTATCTTCACCAATAACCTTTTCATTCAATTGTAAAATAATAGGAAAATGATCACTACCCAAGGTATCTTCACCTGTTAGCCAGCATGCATTGACTGCTAAATCTGGTGATGCCAAAGTCAAATCAATAGCAGTGGGTCTATGAGTAGACACATCCGGTACTCTGGTAACGCTGCCATCATTTAACAGGACTAAGCCAGAATCCACTATATTTTCAACCAGACGATTACAAGTTGTTTGAGAACATCCAGGTTCCCAAAACGGAGCATGCGCATTGAAGTCTCCTAGGACAATAACTTTTTTGTTAGTCAAGGAAAGATGTTTTATCCAATCTGAACTGTCAGCAGTTTGGCCGTTAGGATAACATACAGAGATAACAATAACACTGGTTTCCTTGTTAATCTTGATAAATGCGGCAGTAGAAAAAAGCTCTTCAGTATTATTGGGGATATCTAATGCATTATACGGAGAGTAATTTAAGCCAGTTCTTATGTAAATAGCAGTTTGAACCTTGTTAGTAGATTTTTTACAACTATATAGGGGTGGATAGTAAAAGTTCTGAGTTTTGGAAGTTTGTTTGGCTCAACGTTTAAAGACTGTAAAGCAAGAATGTCATAATAACTTGAAGAAATGTGGTATTCAAACTGAAGTAAGTTTTTTAACACAGATCTACAGTTCCACTGGAATATAGAAAGACTGTCATCATCTGGCTTCATGTTGAAAAGTAACTCAAATGTTCTAACTTAAATATTGTCACCAAACCGGTTTTAGAATCTGTGTAAATTCCACTGATGCTGATGGAGCTGCCAGGGAGCGTGAGGTCTGTAGTACTGGTAGTCGACAGGGAACTCGTACTGATTATGGTACCACTTGAAGGGTTTGTCTCGTGCCTCTCGTCTCCATGCCCTCGTCGGAAAGGATTTTCTGGTGGGTCATTGTCACGGACAAAAAAATAAACAACCAAAGTCGTGGTCCAGGTTGTGTGAACATAAGCTCAAACTCAAATATTCTGAGCGCCAGCCAGATGGACTAAGTAGCTGACCGACGCCTCGATGTCTGGTCAAACGAGTCTCGACGCCCGGATCAGACTCATCCAGCCAATTTGGGTACAGCGAGTAGACTAATCCTAATCCTCTACGGAGACGGTCTGTCCAGCCAGACAGACTAAGTAGCTGACCGACACCTCGATGTCTGGTCAGACGAGTCTCGACGCCTGGATCAGACTGATCTAGCCAATTTACGACGTCGCCGGAACGAAGAGAGGGGAAGGTAGTGTGTGGTGGGGGTGAAATCAAGCTAATCAATTAAATGACCAATTGACCACCACAGAGAGTAAGGCGTGTAGGCGTGACTGTCATGATTTGAATATCCAATGGAATTAGAGGGAGATAACTTCGGGTACGAGGCGGTAAAAATACTGACCAATGGTACTCACCCTTGGACACGTAGGTAGGGAATAAAGTAATGTGTGGGTGAGAGAGAGGAAAAGGAGAACGAACTGGCAGAGAGAGAGAGGAAGAGGTTCTGGGTGTAGGTCTGCTGGAGAGAGAAGCAGAGAGATGAGGGGAGGAGAGAAGAGAACCAAGTTGAGAGATTAGCACGAGATAGTCTGCAGAGGAAGGACTAAGGAGAGATGTGGAGAGAGAGAGTTGCTAACTAATGAAGAGGAAAAGAAAGAAAAGAAAAAAGAAAAGAAAAGCAACCATGTCCATTTGATAGAGCAGACTAGAAGAGAGAGAGAGAGTGCAATGCGTTAATGCAGGAAGAAAGAAAGGAGAACAGATCGATGTTGATAGTCACTGTTCCACCTTAACCGGGGTTCGACCTCATACTTGGCCAGCACCACTTTCATCGGCAGTCCAACCTGACCAGTGCCAGCAGTCCAGCCTGATCGGTGCCAGCAGTCTAACCTGACCAGTGCCAACAGTTGTGTCGTGCTTGTGAAAGTGACAGTGAAAAGAAAAAAAAAAGAAAAGAAAAGACAGTGATTCGTGAATAGTTAAGATCACCTGGCCAGGTAAAGTAGAAATCTATTTATACCCGGGTTAGTTAATGATGTTTTAGATAAATGATTTTGTGAAGTTCAGGAAAGAGAGAATGTTTTATTTTGTTTGATTCCATATGCATTGATGTTTCGTTCTATGATCATGTGTAGTAAAGTTATAGACTTTACTAGTGGTTTGATGTGACGAATGCATGATATATGAATGAAATCGTAAGCAAGCTGTGAGTGTGTTTGGGCTGTGCGCTAGTCCTTCCTCCATCGACATCACCCGAGGTTGACAGTCGTTCCCAAAAGAGCCGGTGGACATGTCGCCCCAATTTCTTGCCAGTACACTGGTACCTTTGTTGGATGGGTGGATGGGATCTCTCATGAAGGTTTTGTTCTGAGCTGGAAAGTTTTCATGTGAGAGGACCGATACATTGTTTTGTGGTAAGTCAGAAAGTAGACATGCGTTGAACATTTCCCGTCTACATTCAAGAGTCTTGTCTTTAACAGGGGCAATCCTACTCACCACAACTTTGGTCTTTGGAAACTGATTCTTGATCTGTTGAACAGTACTGACCAGTTCTTTGAAGCCACTCGTGGATCTGTACCTTTGATGTCGTTGATACCAGAGTGAAGAACGACACAGTCGTAATGGTCATCTGCGGCGACATTTGAAGCTGTTCTTTACATTGAGAAATTTTTGTGTGCCTTCTTAGATGAGATGCGAAGGCCATATGAATCTCCCAAACGCCGAGCATCTATCCTGGACATTGTAGAGTCATGGAGAAAGAGAACGCTTGGAAGCTGTTCTGAATGCGATGTCTTGACGTCATGACGAGGAGATTTGCAGTCAGCTGAACTGACGTCAGTTTTGATCTTTGAACAGTTCTTTTCCATTTTTGTTTTGCCCCTGTTTATATTCCGGGCCAAATCCAAGGCTGAAGCCTTCAATCCCCTGTAGGCCTATCAGCCGACCCCGCCGGAGACGATTTCAAAGCGTCAGCGTAAGTACCTCTGGAGGGAGAGGCTGCCTGGTTGTTGCCGTTGTCAACACCGAATTTCGAAACTGTCTCTCTCAGTTTTCCTATCGTATCACTCTGGCATCTGACAGTTTCTTCTAACGCATCAATCTTTTTACAGAGTGTTTCGATGATTGTTGTTAATTTTTTTTAGCGAACTCATGTTTGTGTTGTCCGTCAGAGCACCCTGATCGTCTATTTTGTCATTGCCATCCCTTCTCTTGATCGTTTTTCCGACCTTGACACGCTCGCTTCAGCACATCCTTAAGAAGATTTTCTTGTCCACTTTTTTGTTGACCTGTATTTGTTGGTTCTTTTGTTGTAGTGGCGTTCACCTTGCTTCCCATGCAGCGAGATCTTGTATGCCTAGTCATATTCACTATTCTTCCAAAATATAACTGGAGACAAATCTGTTGTCTTCTAAACTCTATCCGCCATTTTGTTTGACCTGATATCAGGGGACTTCTTACAATGATTTGCTCTTTTTGCTGAGTTGGAGAAACCGTACTCTCAACAGACGATTTCAACCAATCGGAGTATTTCTTTTTATGGGGCTATTTTTTTTAAATTATTTTTTAAAAACTCGGTTCTTACTGAATTAAACCAGCAGTAAAATTCGTATTGTCCGATTGAGGCTGTGCAGGTCCGGAATGAAACATTTCCTTAAAATATTAATCGGATAATCCACAAGCATACACCGTAAATACATCAATCTTGATATTTGTCACAAAGAACACATGTAGTTTATCTTTACATTTTAAAATACGCGATTTCAACTTTCAGACAGATCCCGTATTTAGTGTTGTATGACAGAAAGTTACGAAAAGCCTACAGAATTCAAAAGGAAAAACCAAAAACAAAAAAAAAAACGGAACAAGAAATTTTCTTTACCAGCCAACCCCTCCTCCCCAATCTTTCCACCGTCATCCACCCTCATTCCTGTCCGCGAATTAAAAGAAAAAGGGGGATACTTTGACAACGTCTGTTAAATGACTAGGAAAAAGAAAAGAGAAGAAACTAACGCTGACGACCATAGCAAATCGGTGTAAATTTAAACACAAACATCCAAATTTAGGGAACATAAAAGAAAAAAAAAAAAAAAAAGAAAGAAAGTCAACTTACCAACATCAGAAGCAGGACAGAGAAAAATGCCCAAGCCATCGTCCTTGTACACACGACTGACGACTTTGCAGCGTGAAGCCGACGACGACGCTTACTGGCTATACTGTCAATTCAATCTGTCGATTGAATGTGGGTTTTGTTTCCGCTTCGCTGCTCTTATATCTCTTTGTTCGCACCGGTAGGTTACTATCTGATTACGCCTATTTAACATTTTCGACTCCCTTCTTCTCCCCTTTCCTCCTCACTCCGCTCCTTTCCCCCTCCCCTGATCAAAGAATAATTTGACACACGAACATACGACTGTCGTCTGCTTCGCTTGCAAACTGCTATTGGAGTTACGTTTCTTGACTCATGTCACGTACATTATATTGTATTGTTGAACCCCCCCCCCCCCCCCCCCCCCCCCCCCAAAAAAAAAAAAAGAAAAAAAAGACGGAGACAATGCGACTCATGTCACGTACATTATATTGTATTATTGAACCCCCCCCCCCCCACCCACCCACCCAAAAAAAGAAAAAGGCGGAGACAATGCGAGATTTCAACAGCTGACTTCGAAGCAATGTTCACCAGACCGTGAATTAATCTGTCTCGGTCGTGCAGGAATGCGCACTCGCCGTGCTGCGGAGACTGAAAAAAAATTATTAATTCATTTTTAGGCAATTTAGATGATGGAAATATTCAGTATGCAGGCGGAGCGTTAATCTGAAAATTTTCTGCTTTAGCTTTCCCTCGTGTCTACAATTCCCTCCTCCCACCCCTTACCCCCCGCCCCATCTCCAACTCTCTCTTGTTTATGCAAGAGCATACAGACACGGAAGCGAACATGCGCGCGCGTGTGAGTGAGTGAGTGAGTGCGTGTGTGTGTGTGTGTGTGTGTGTGTGTGTGTGTGTGTGTGTGTGTGTGTGTGTGTGTGTGTGTGTGAGAGAGAGAGAGAGAGAGAGAGAGAAATGAAATGAAATGAAATGAAATTTTTATTCAGGATAGGCCAAAGCCCCTTCTGAAGGGGGGTATTCTCAAAACAAAGCATGGTGCGTGCAACAACAACAATAACATAACACGAAAATGCATGAAGTACAATCTGTTATACCAGCGCATGAAGTACAATCTACTGACCCAGGTATTAACTGCATTCTAATGAAGCGGTATTCATACAACATCGGCGCCTTCATACACTTATTAAGTGAACATAACAGCTCGCCTCTTAAAAGCTCTATACAAATATATGCATAAATTCCTTACAATAATTTCATTTTCATTCGCCATTAGTAGGCTGACACGAAACTGACATGGGTTTACATAATATTTGAATGGAATATATTCTGCCGTAAGTCACTGAGAACAGGGCACATGAACAAAAAGTGTATTTCATCATCGTTTGCCTTTTGACAGAGCGGGCATATCAAACTGCTGTCAGAAATAACATTATACCGTTGACGATGCACTGCTATGTCTGAGACACCAAATCTAAACTTCGTCATGTAATTTCTAATATGTCTATCAATATCAAGTGAAAGATACATTTCGCAATTATTAGATGATTTAAACGTCCTGTACCATGAAAACCTGTCACTTTCCTGAATATGTTCATGCCAGCACTGCCACCTGTTATCTATGAGTCTCTGACGAAATACTTGCAAAAAATGTTTTACATTTTCCACCCCCTGGTTCAGCCATACAAATCCAAAGCCATTTAAAAATAGTATCTTACGAACACTTGACGCCCATGTAGTCTTACCACGTGAATCCAACCAAAATAACATTCTATAAGCTTTCAAGGGTAACCTGTTATCAGTCATCCGTAATATCTTTAGCCAGTATCTAACACATTGCACACGTGAATTTATATAAATGGATAACGTCCGGTATCTCCATAAACTAACTCGTTGGGTGTTTTTATATGGATTCCTAGAAACCTTTTAAGAGCATACAAATGAACCGTTTCAATATGAACAGCAGTCGCATCCAGTCCCCACAATTCAGCACCATAGAGGGCAATGGGTTGCACCTGAGTATCAAACATTTTTAACATTACTTTAAGCGAAGTATTATTAAGTTTGTACAATCGTTGCAGAATAAATAGTAATGCATTTCTTGCCCTGCTAGCGAGATCTTTACATGCAGCCACAAAACTGAGCCGGGTTAGAAAAATTAATACCTAAATATTTGTAACAGTTAACAACATCCATTTGTTCCCCATTGAACGACCACCTCTCTCTTGCTGCAAGGTAACCTCCTTTTCTAAATACAACAATATTGCTCTTTCTCATATTCACCTTAAGTTGGAGTCTAGATGCTGCAATACATAAACTGTTCAACTGGGTCTGGAGGCCAACTGGGGTTTCTGACAATAAAGCTATATCATCTGCTAATAACAAAATAAACAGTTCAACAGTATCTGGAGACAGGGTTGCACCATGTCTTCCGTTCTCTATTATTTCTTGCGCTAATTCGTTGATAAAAAGGGAAAACAAAACAGGACTACAGGCATCCCCTTGTTTCACCCCTTTTGTGCACATTATATAGTCTGTAAAATCTCCACCACATCTAACCCTCGCTTTTACATAATCATACATGCTCTTAATACATCGATGTATCTTACCCTTTATTCCATTCTTTTTAAGTATTGGCCAAAGTAATTTTCTGGAGACTGAATCAAATGCCTTTTCGAAATCAATGAAGGCTACGTATAATTTGCGATTCAATGAAAACTGTTTCTGTATAATAGCTAAAAGTGTAAACATTTGGTCGATAGTTGAATAACCTTTCTTAAAACCTGCCTGCCACTCGCCAGTGCTATTATTATGTTCGACCCACTCTTGCAATCTACAGTTGATTATTGAACTATATAATTTACTACCTATATCACAAAGTGATATGCCCTGTAGTTGCCTGGATCGTTGACTTCACCTTTCTTGAATAATGGCAATATAATCGACTCTGTCCAGTCATCAGGAAATATCCCTTTGTCAAAAAGTACATTAAAAAATATGACCAAAAAATCAGTTACGGCATTTCCAGCGTTTTTAAACAATTCTCCAACTATACCATCAGGGCCCGCAGCTTTTCTGTTCTTTTGTTTTTTAATCGCTGAGATTACTTCTGCTCTTGAAATTGGGCGGTCGAGGACACCTGCTTCACTATCAATATCAAGAGAGGCAACTTCTTCTACTTCTTGCACGTCTTCTTCAATATCTTTTTCGAGAAGTTCTTTGAAATGCCTATACCAGTCCTTGACTGAAATATTATTATACGTATTACTTTTTCTAACTGATGTTTTACGCATATGCTTCCAGAACTCTCTCTGATCGTTTACTGAATTAATCAAATTGCATAATAAAGTAGAATTATATTCGTTCTCCTTCCTCTTCAAAAGATTCTTATATTCCCTTCGAGTTTTACAATAAACGTCTCTGTCTTCATCGTCTAGCGTCTTTCTGGATATTCGCAGAAGCTGTTGCACGTCTTTTTTAGTTTTATAACATTCACGGTCAAACCAATCATCATTCTGTTGATTAGTATTTATTCTCATTTGTTTTCTCATGCACTCTGCCTGTTCTTTTATACAAGCATTAAATATGTTTAAAGCGGCATTAACATCATCATCCATGAGACTAACAGCTTCCTCAAGCATTAATAGTGCACGTTGACTACTCATTAGATCATGAAAAGTATTAGCATATTCACCTTGCCATACATACTTATCAATAAATTGTGTCTTTTTCTTTATGTCTTTTCCATTTCTTACTTCATGTTTTAAGTTTATGTTGAACACAAGAGGTAGATGGTCGGACTCTATGCGTTCATTTACACTGAGGTTGCACGATAGATTAACAAGGGTAAACAAGTCATAGGAAATTATGAAATAGTCATTCACACTGTTCCCTGTCTCTGAAATGTATGTGAAACGACCTTGACGGTCGCCGTCACACACACCATTTAAAATGCACATATCTAGCGCAGTACACATGTTTAACAACAGCTTACCATACCTGTTCAATGTCTTATCTTCGGAACCTCTGTTAATGAAGGTTCCGTTGTGTATGCTGAAAGGACACTTTTCTGTTGTAAATTCCTGGCAAATATTAGAGATTCTGCTATTTAGATCTCCAGCCAGAAGTAAATACATATCAGGCATACTAAGCATAACATCAAAAAGGCAATTTTCCAAAAACACTTATGCCATTATCAATATCATAGTAAACATAGTAGGGTGAATTTTCCGGCGGAACATATGTACATACATAAAGAACATTCTTAGAAAAACCAAACACATCTTTAGAAATATTGAACATCATCGTATTATTTAAGTCAGTTGGTAGCTCTTGTACGAAGGGCAACAGTTCCGTTTTGATAAGACATATAACACCTCCAGATCGTCTTCCGTGTCTTGTAAATTGAAGAGCAGGTTTACAGAAAACCTTATGATTGTTGAATACATACGACTTCAAATTTTCAAGAAACGTCTCTACCAAACAAACAAAATCAAACGATGTTATGTACGAAACAAATTTTTTATCAGATAACTTAGAAAGCAAGCCATTCACGTTCCAGTGCAAAAATGATACATGTTTTCTGTTCGTACCACTTAAATCTACATCATAGAAGCTTTCTGTAGAGTTACCTCGACCATTCACAGTTACTATTTCTCTTCTATTATCAGACACTGCATTAATTGCACTGTTTGCCAATGACAGTGGAATGAAACTTGGTATCCGAACATCGGTGCAAGAAGAAAAACGGTCATTCAACACGAAAGACGAATCATCTTCGTCGTTGCTTAAATCATGCACAGAAACATCGGAAGGGACGTTTTCGTTCAATATTGGAGAAGACACAACCTTATTTTCCTTTTGATTATGTACAAAAACTTTGGTGGAATCATACATATTCGATGAAGAAATCAAATCATTTTCATTCACACTTTCATTCACTCTTTCATAGTGTGTACTAAGTTTAGAAAAAACTCACTCAGTTGATGAACTAGGCACAGCACCTCCATTCATTCTTTCACTCATTCTTTCATTGTCTATACTGACATTAGAAGAACAATGGTCATTCGATAACAGAGATAGTGCATTCTCCAACACTCCTTCATCATGTACAGGCACATTACGAGATAAGTATGCATTCAAAGAGGAAGGTAAGCTATGCTCAATCACTCTTTCATTTTGCACACACAATTTAGAAGAAAAATATTCATCAAACATGAAAGGACACACATTTCCATCGATTTCTTCATTATGTGTGTGAACAACATTCGATGCATCATCAGGTACACGTTTATTGATCACCGCAAAAACATCTGAATGTGTTCTGCTTAACGACACATTACACGAGCAGTTTCTGTCGTGAACTTCACATTTAACAGAGGACGTTGACACAACAGTGTCACCCGTCCTGTCCCGAGCTGCACGTGATGTGCCCTCCTTACCTTCTCCGTTAAACGGTGCTGTATTTTTTTCTTTACCTTTATGTTTTGATTATGGAAGAGATTTGATGAGATACATTGTTTTGAAGTTACTTTAACAGGCCGGCCACATTCCTAGATGGACATTTTCAGTTTGTCGTCCTGGTCTAAGTAATACTTTTTACCTTCAATGATCAGGTGATCAAAGATCATTGACACTTTCTTATTTTCTTTTCTAGCATCTTTCAGGTGAGGGACAAGTTTTTTGCGTATTTCTCTCACTCGCTGGGAGAAATCTTCTCCGATGAATACCTTGGTACCTCTCAACCTATGCCTGGCACTCAGAATTGTTTCCTTGTCCTGAAAAAAGTGCAACAACCAATGATCGGTGAATCCGGTTTGCCGTTCAGCCTGTGGAGCCTGTCAAACTGTATGTCCTTTGGCAGTTCTAATTTGTCAGTTAATAAATCATGGACAAGGCCCTCACAATCCTGCCTAGTTTCCCGATCTCTCCTGGAAACACCATGAAATATAACATTGTTTCTCTTTGAACGACATTCTAAATCGTCAGACTTTCGTTCAAGTTTTAACACTTTTTCATTCAGACAGTCATTCTGTGCCTTGAGGTTGTCATTTTCACGTCTGAGGTCATCGACCTCCCTCTTCAAAGACAAAATCTCTTCATGTAGTCCAGTATAGCTCGTACATCTCTTTCATGTCCCGCATATCAGCTTTCATTTCATCAAACTTACAATTGAGGCCCTGAATGGAAGACAGCACATCGCGTAGACTGGGTTCTGAAGCCATCCGGGAAGGAGAGGAGTCAGATGCCAATGAACCACCGCTGGCGCTCTTCAGTCTGGTCTGCCTCAGGTCTGCTGCTTTGCTGCCAGAAGTAGGTCCAGGGTTCAGCTCAACGTCACCGCAGCGCTGAAGTAAAAGTCCGTAGTACAACAGAGAGAGGATCAACCCTACGGTGACACCGTCTCGCCACGTACGCATCTTCAATGTCCGAAAGTTCAAGGCGGCCTTTTTTAAATCACGACGATGCATAAAAGCAAGAAATATAGAGAAAAATCCACCACAAACAACACGGAAGGAAAGAGGTATTGCCGGCATGGTGTTGGTTGCACAATAACACTTCACAAAAATGTCTCTGGACTTCACAATTCCACTTTGATTTCGGAGCTCAAACTTGTTGATGTTTACACTCTCGTGCCGGAAGTGAATCCCTGTTACCATGTTACTCTGTAGATCAGAGAGAGAGAGAGAGAGAGAGAGAGAGAGAGAATAATATGTAAGTGTGCGCGAACGCAGTGTGTGTGTGTGTGTGTGTGTGTGTGTGTGTGTGTGTGTGTGTGTGTGTGTGCGCGCGCGCGCGCGCGCGCGCGTGCGTATGTCTGGCAATTGGTAGTCTGTCAGTCTTATGAACGACCCTTGTCCTTCCCAACCGCATGAGCATTTTCGTTTTCTTGCCGTGTGTGTGCGACAGGGAGAATACAACATAACGTTATTGAAAGGGTAAGCATAAACGGTTTATGTCTTAGACATTCAATATGCTTCGATATTATAAGATACTCTCTCTCTCTCTCTCTCTCTCTCTCTCTCTCTCTCTCTCTCTCTCTCTCTCTCTCTCTCACACACACACACACACACACACACACACTCAAACACACACACACACACACACACACACACACTCACTCAGATACAGAGGACACAGCCATAGACGGGACAGACAGAACACAATGAGACGCAACACAGGATAGGTCAGAACACACAGAGACGGAAACACAGAGAGACTGCAGGACAGAAACTGTACACGCATCATTGTCGGAAAACAACTACACAGTACTTTTCTTCCTTCTCTATTCGTTTCTATAACGTGGGATAAAGGTAGCAAAAACCTATCCATGTCACGCTGTCAAACTGATTTGTGGTTAGACATGCATGGTTTTATCAATGACTTAATTCGCGACTCAAAATGCACAAACAATGTCGCCTGCTCTTGGCAAAATAAAACTCAATACCAGTCTGTGAAAAAAACCATTCGATCGCTGTCAGATCCATGTCGAAGCTTCTGCAGCTGTCGTTGTGGCCTTCATCCTGACGTCCATGCGATTCCAGAAGAACGTTTCCGATCGTTGTAGGAAAAATCCTAACTGCAGTAAAAAACATAGCTGAGAAGTGTACTCTGATTCTCACACTGAGCATGTCACCAGACGCCGAGTCCGCAGAACACGTTCAGGACAGCACGTGAGTCACGTAGAAGACTTCCTGACCACATGAGGTAAAGAAAATGGGGGCATGGAAGGAAAGTCGAGCAGACTGTTCAAGACCTTCGCAACGAGCAGTGCATGCATAGACAGATCAACAGCGGTCGGACATGGAAAGAGGGTGGTCGGATAACATTGCTGAGTGGTTTGCCCAGCAGCTCAGGTCTTTGCCCAGAAATGTCAGAGGCGGAGACAGCCGGAGCATCCAATCATATAGAGGGCCTTGGTCGACTGGATCACTGAGACTGAATAACTGTAGGGAAAGTGAATAATTGTAGAGGAAAAGTGATTAGTTGTAGGGAATGTGAATAATTGTAGGGAAAAGCTCTTTAACAACCTTCGTAGATCTGTAACATGGGATCGTGTTTGTATACGACGAACTTAACGACTATTGCCCCGACTAGATGTCACGGTGAGCGGTTTTTTTTTAATGTAGTTCTATGGAAACTATGGTAAACAACGTTAAACGGGGCTAGTTTAAAGAGAGGGGAATTTATTACCGGGAGGGTATTATTTAGTGGAGAAATAATAATACAAAGATACAAAAGGGGAAAAAAAAAGTATTCAACAGAATAGGGTCTTATTTTGAGGTCAGTCTCAAGCAATGACAGATATGTTACAGAGGAAAAACAAGACCGATACCAAAGTTCTTTAATTAAGGTAAGGTAAGGGTGTGAAGTCTCTCTTATTCAGGAGGTCAAGCTAGACAGGATCGAGGAATGTTTCAGAACAAAAACAACAAAGTAACCATTCTTGAAAGAGAGGGGATTTTTTTTTTTTGGCTTACAAACGTTTAAATTCACCAAACTATCAGAAACACGATTTATTTTTGAGATTAAAGAGGGGCGCATTTGGGATATTGTTCGTACATGTAGTGTTGTAGTAGTTGGCAGTGAGGATTATATATGTCCCAGATGAAGAAAACACACACACACACAACACACACACACACAACACCACACACACACACACAACACACACACACACACACAGTCACACAGACCTTTTTTTTTGTTCGGCTGAACAAGCTCCGTCACGTTTGGAACCTGTCAAGTGACATATGATATTGGTACAGAGAAGGAGTTTTAAAGCCTACTCATGGCATGATTGTGGATATTTTAAGAAGGCAGTTATGTGCACTGAGAGAACTTCGGGTACCTACTATGAAAAAAAAAAATCACTATCACCAACGGCCTTGTGTAAAGAAATAATTTTGGTGACATAAAACAATTCTTTAACAACAGTACAATAGATTATCTCTCTCATCTCTCTCTCTCTTCTCTCTCTCTCCACATAGTTATAACTATGAAAGTGATTCCCTGCTAAACACTCCCCAAAATCCCAACTCTCGCCGTGTGTATAGTATATAGGTCGGCATCAACGCCCTACAAAGCAACCCTTTACAGTCCCCACCACCATGGATTCCTTTCTCTTCCCCGTGAATCAGAAAGGACAATCAGAATTGTATAGATACAGAATCGTGTCCTGCACCCTCCACCCACATAACACATCACACCCTGCCAATGTCCAAAACACCCTAGCAGCAACCACACACACCATCTCCAAACAACATCTAGCTGCAACCCTCAAACACATCTTGGCTACGATTCCCAGCACTGCACAACATACCACCCTCTAATACACCATACAATCCACATCTCCAAAACAATGCCCACCTACACTTCACATACAGCACTCTGCACCAACCAAACACATTACACTTCCAACCCCCACCATCACACACATCCACAGCTGTCTGTACAACCCTTGCCCATACATAAGTTGGATGTTCTGTTGTGAACACGATGACTGCTCAGTTCCTGTCTCAGAATCTCCAACTGCTCTCTTCCCCCAATGTCCTCATTGTATTGAATTATTTTGTCACTGTTTGCATCCTATATTTTCTATTATTTGCTTCATCACCGTCTTGCATATGTTTATATCCACTTCAGGTCACATAGGTATGTAGTGCGATATCTATTTTTTTTTCATCATCCTATGTGCTATGTATTGTGTGTGCATATCTCATGGTTGTGAGCGTGCATAATGTTTTTTTCCAATTCATATCTCCACAGGTATGCAGTGCGATTTGCGATTAATGTTTATCATCCATGTGCTATGTAATGCATGCGCATATTTTATTGTTTGAGCGCATATCTTATAGTTTTATACATGCGTGTGTGTGGGCGCACTCACGCGTGTGTGTATGTGAGTGTGCGTTACGTGCGTATGTGTGTGTGAGGTCTGTGTCATGTGTGCGCGCGCGCACGCGCGAGGTGTGTGTATGTGTGAATCTTGTGTATTTGTTGGTTGGTTCGTTTCCTTGTTGGCCTGCTTGCAGTCTGTCGGGTGCCTGTCAGATGTATTGCACGACTTGTACTTTTATCTCAAGAAGTGTGTTCTATGGTGTTGTTGTCAAACAAAAATCTGGTTCGTCGTGATCGTAAACTGGTGCTACTCAGGTGGTTAAAAAGACAGAGCAAATGTGCTACGGTGGGATTGTTGTAGACAAACACAAATCTGGTGCGTCGTCATCGAAGAAGGATACCAATACTGTGTGGTAAAAAGACAGAACAATGTGCTGGACACTGGGAGTGTGGACGCGTGTTCGTATGAGAGGACTATGATACGAGTATTCATTCATAAACAATTATCTTTTCTTTTTCTTTTTTCCTTTGAACTTTGTTTAAATTTTTTGTTTATGTTGTTGCACAATGTTTAACTTTAACTTTTGTTTGTTTATCATTTCATTATTCATTTTGCATTGAAGATTTGTTCTGTTGTGTGTGTTCTATCGGACACATTTGTGTTGTTTTTAAGTTAAATCAAAAGAAAAAAAAATTCCTTATTGAAAAAGAGGACTGAACAAAGGCCTCTGCACGAGGAGGATTCTGCAATAAACTATATTTACTGAGAGCGAGGCATTATTGTGCTTGCAACTCACAGTTACAAGTCTCCGGTTATACGTGCTTGTTGTATTTTTGTATCGAGTGTTTTTTTTGTTGTTTTTTTTCTTCATACTTGTTTTCATTTTGGGTTGTTTGTTCTTTGATTTGTCTTAAGTTTCATTTGTTTTTTATCTCTCTTCTGTACACTTCATCGTAATTTTTGATTTAGAAGTAATTTTCTTTGTGTGTATCTTTTATTTCAGAAATGGTGTTTCTATAAGTATACTATTGACGAAGAGTTTCGGGCATATTCTCAGTGAAGATTGTATTGTCTTTCATTCGCTTATAGTTTCATAAGGTGTCAACGTTTTGTAAAAACAGGCCACCTTATTCCCTCTCTTTTAGGTGCTTTTATTGTGTTCCTTGATATACAAATTTAACGACAGTTATCGTGCAAAATCGTCGTCTCTATATCATACATCAGTACTCATACTTGAAATGTCCTTTGGATTGAACTTCTTTGCCCCTGCTGTTGGTTTTTGTGTGTTTTTGGATTTTTTATAAATGCCTTGATCTTATATTTTTAATTGTTGTTGTAACTGTTAAACGACATCTATTTTGTTTTATTGCTCAGGACTTTGCTCTAGGAAATTAATTACAATGGTCCATTGTTATGTAAATATAATGATAACTGGATTAGAATAGGTAATCTAAATGTTTATTATCTGCCAATAAGTTTCTTGATGGTCCTGTTTTCTTCTAAACGAAATCCCTTTTTTCATCTGCTTGGTCTTAGTGAAACTCGCCTTGTCTCCCGTTCACTGGATACAGCTTTATCAATAACTAACTATAACTTTGTCCGACGCGATTGCACTTCACTTCTGGTGAAACAGGACTTGGTAATATATATTCATCAAAGATCGCTCACTGTACATAATGGCGGCGTGACCTTGGAGCTGATAATGTTTGACATGGGATGTGGGCTGCAGTAAACCCTCCAACTCTGCCCCTCTTCTAGTTGGATTTGTGTACAGGAATCCCGCTGCCACATTCCTGTGGTATGGACAACTTTGTACACTTGATGGATGATGTTATATTAGAGCTATCCATTGATATTTCTTCTCGGTGTTTTAACATTGATCTGTTAAAACGGGCAGCTGCCTGGGATGCGACCACCACATCTTGGCTTCCTCAGTATTTTCATAATCTCTACTAGAAATCGCAAAGACATCTTCTCATTGCTGGTATCATATTTTACAAGAAAAACAAAGCCATGGTATCCAATATAAAGTGGGACGACAAAAAGCATCAGCGACCACTGTATCATTTTGTTGTACTGGTCTTGTAACTTCCAAACGAAACTGAATAAGGGCCACACAAACCATTCAAATTTCGCTGCTTCAAAATTTCAGTATAGTTGGATGATATTTTTCCTCGATTAAGCTTAGGCCTTTCTACAGTGTACTCATCTACACAGATCCAAATTGAAGCGTTATGATACCTGGTATAATATCTTTCTCTCAATCATGGGCCGGCCTTCTCGTGGGCGGGGGTGTTTCTAGACCAACCTGTGCACACCCTTTTTTTTGTCTTTACGAATGTTCTGCCTACCATGTCTTTTGCTATCTCTTTTCCCCATTAAGTTCCCACTTCATATGCATGCTCTATGTCGTTCTGTTTTCTTCCTTCCCGGTTCTTCAGTCTGTTCTTTCATCTATTTTTTACAGGCTTCTTTTCAATGCTTCTTTTTATGAGACCTATCGGAGTGGTGGCTAAGTCGCTCGCTATCTAAGGTGCTGTCTTGGACCGAGAGAGAGTGTATGGCTCTGCGTTAGTGAGTCGCTTCTGCTGTCCTGTATGGTTTTGAGGGTCGTATCTGGCATGAATGGATACGCCTGCGAGTTCATATTCACTTGTCCTTCGTAGCGCGCCACTCATACTTAATGTCTCCTTCACCACCCTCAGACGAGCAGCTCTCCTAGGGTGACTTGTTAATTTTCTGCCGTCATTGAGGCTACGCTCTATGAGTTATCAAAATTGTAATTCTAAAAGACAGAGAGAGGAAAGAGATTCAGACTCAGATGAGGAAGTTATAGAGGTGGCTAAGAGAATGGGTATTCAAAATACATGGGCCCATGCTTCCTTTTGGTGGATGACAAAGACTCCATATGAATCCACAGCGCGGATTTCTCCCTTTGCCATTTATAAGTGGTGTGTGGGAGTTTTCTTCAACAGGTTTCAAATGATCAGATATTAAGACAGGTAGTTATCTTGTCATCATTGTGAGACAGATGCGGGCGTATCGTTTGTGTTGATAAGAGCATGGAATCTCGCTTATGAATATCACAGTGAAGGTTTTATTCATCCCTTCTCTATTATTCCGAATGGGGGTGATTAGATGTGCTGAGATAGTGGAATTGTGAATCAGAAATTCTGACTGAGATGAATAGTCTGGGTTGTGTTACAGGTACATAGAGTCAAAATCTCTAAAGGAAAATAAACGTTAATTGAAACTACACGCTATTCTTGACTTTTGCTATGTCATCTCTCGGAGTTTGTCAAAGTGGGTTATGTTCGGTGTGTAAGTTTCCACCTTTTGTTCCATCTCCTTTAGATGTTTACTGTTCATCGCTTTGGGATTCAGTCGAAGCTGTCGGGGTCAGGAGTTTTGCGTGATGTGGTAGAAAGAAGCTTGATGGGGATTGTACAAAGGCTGTTTTCCGCGTCAATTGTAAGGGTGATCATCCGGCAAATTCCAACAAAGCTTGTCCACAGTGTGGAAAAAGGATTGCGAGATTCAAAAATAAAGATTGAGGAGGAATGTTCTTTCCGGAGCGCAAGGAGGTTAGTGGAGGTCTGGAATCCTTCGGCTGTTTTATGAATTGAAGGTGGTTAACGATTCTGCGAACCGGTCATCGGGTTGATAATCTTGGAAGCAACTCCATTTCACTACTCTAGATAAGTAATTGACAGATATGTTGTAATCAGTTTTGGATCGGCCTGCTCCATTACAGTGCTGAACGGTCGGTGGAGGTTTTGTCTCGGATATGTATTGGTTTTACATCATGGCTGTAGTGTACTACAGGCTTCGGTCCCTGCTGGTGGGGTGGTGGTGTTTCGGTTGTGCATGGATGATGTGGATCAGAGGTATGGGATGTGAGGGCCGGAGGGAGAGGGTGTCCCCTCGCTCGCAGGACAATGGCAGCAGTGGGGACGGGCACGCAGTGAGGAGCTCTTCCTTTTCACGGACTCAGATCATCCTAAGGGAAAATCTCGAAAGCCAGGGTATTTGGCCGCGCAGCAGGTTTCAGTCCGGTTAAGAGCCTATTCCAAGTATGGTAACAAACAATTTAGATTTTATCAGGAGCTTCGGCTTATGATCTTGACTGTAGAACGTTGTTGTTCTTTGGTGGTCAGCGAAGTTTCTGGGAGAAGATGGATGATCATATTCTTTTAACAAACCTTCATGGAAATAACTCCAGTGGAATTAAGGGGAGTGTTAAAGCAATTCGTGAGACTTGAGCTATTGTTGACAGAGTATAGATCTCGGTAATTGCTCTTCAGGAAACCCTTTTAACTGCAAGTATGATGCATGAGATTCCTGGTTTCTCATGGTTTTCTCAAGCCTGCTCTGCAGACTTTTCACGGAGAGGCGTTTCTCATTTCATTCAGAATTCGGTACTATTACAGAAATTCCACTTCAGAGGTTATGGAGGCTGCAGTTGGCGCTCGTATTCGTTTAAACAAGGTTGGTATCGATTTTGTTGTCTGTTTTTATCTCCATCTTCTGTGATTTCGAAAGAAGAATCAGTAGTGGATGGTTTTATTTCTAGACTCCCTAGCCCCATTTCTTTATGTGGGGGTCTTGAATGGTCTTCTCAACAGTGGGGAAGTAAACGCACAAAAATTCTCAAGGGAATAGATCTTGAAATTTTTAGATTCGGATCATGTCTCTGTCTTTTGAATTCAGGTCACGACTTTTGTTCTCCTTCTGGTTCTTTGGACTCACTTTGGATTTGTCATTTGTGACACTTCCTTATTGTTTGGACTTCGAATGGCGGTTCATTCGCGACTAAGCGGGAGTGATCACTTTCCGGTTTGATTTCTTTACGAAGCAAATGCAGGAGGTCCCCCGGGAAAAAGGGAAGCTTCGCTCTGCAGATTGGAGTCTTTTTCAGCTACAGATTTTAAGTTGGACTGCCTATGAATATGTTGCCAGAGTTATGATGATCCTGTTTTACAGTTCACACTAAAAGTGCTTGCGAACCCGAGAGTGCTAGGAAGCTATTCCCAAGTCTCGTGATAATCCAAATGATGTTTAAGGAACTACCTTGCTTGGTTTGATAAAGAGATGCAAACTTTGTAAGGGTTAGAGGAAAAGGTGCTCAATAGATTATTGACTTGGTTTCATATGGTGGGGAACATAGTTAAACATCTGGCGTGTAGGGTCTAAGTGTCGGTATACTTTTAAAACTAAGAAGAAAGAATCTTGAGAAATACTTTTTGTTTCAAATATGTCCTTAAGGTCTATTCAAGGAAAGTTTGGAAAATAATCCGTAAGATTTAGGGAAAGTCGGCTGCATAGTTTTTAAAATGTTTGCAAGTAAATGGATCGATTATTTATGGATAAAAAGGTGGTTGCTGGTTGACTACTTGCTAGCTGCTACTATTCATCAAAATTCGTCAGCTGATCATTATTGAAGAATTTCCAGCGTATCTAAAGTTAGCAGAGTCATAAGTCTTGTTCATTCGAGCCCAGTTAGTTCTGCGGATTACAACTGCGTTTTCAGCATGGGATGAGTTTAAAGGACGCCATATGAAAGCCAAAAATTCTGATCCTGGACTAGATGGTCATTCATTATCAATTTTATTCAACATTTGCCAGCTGAGGGTTTAAAAAGTGTTGTTGTCTCTGTTTAATCATGTTTGGGGTTCAGGGTTTATTTTCGCCTTCTTGGAGGGAGGCGGTTGTTATCCTATTCCTAAACAGGGAAGATATTCGGATCCTAACAACTATCTCCTATAGATCTCACTTAGTTGCCTTATGTAAAACTTCTGGAGAGAATGGTATATTCTCAGATTGTATGGCAGTTAGATTGTTGGGGGCCTTAGTTGTTTCCCAGTGTGGATTTCGGAACAACCGCTGTTCTATTGATCACCTGGTTAGTTATGAGTCTTTTTTAGGAATGCTTTGTTCAATGGAGCTATGTTGTTTCTTTTCTTTTTGATTTTGAAAAAGCTTATGACACATCAATGGAGGGCATGGAATTCTTCAGGACTTGAAGGGCACTTGATATCATAGGTAAGTTTACAACGTTTATTGCTAATTTTTTGGTCTAAACAAGGCTTTCAGTGTTTGACTGCATTCGACCTTGTCAGATCCTTTTGTGCAGGGTTGGGGTTATGTCCCTCAGGGTAGTATCCTTTTCTCCAATTCTGGTTTCAATTTGAAGATGTATACTTTGTCTGTCAGTAAAGTATGGAATTGATTAGTCATTAATTTGTTTGATGACTTCTCCATCTCTGCCAAGGTTGGAAAAACTTTGGCTGCAGCTGAGCGTCCTACTTCATTGTGTGTTAATCGTGTTCAGCAGTGGGTTACTGAAAATGGATTTAGTTTTTTGCTACTAAGGAAAGAGGTAGTCATTTCCTTTGGTATTGTTCTCTGGTCTAGAACCAGCATATCTGTTCATTGGGTCAGGTCAGTTAAAGTTTCCAAACAAGTGTAATTTTTTGGGGGTTATTTTTGCTAATTAAGCTTGCTTTTGGCCTCTGTTTAAGTTCATTATACAAGACTTGGTCAGTTTGAATGTTTTGAAGGTATTAGTCACACTGATTGGGGTGCTGACAACGAACTTTGTTGCGATTGTATCGGGCTATGGTTGAGAACCAAGCTAGATTATGGGTGTGTGTATATGGTTCTGCACGAAAAGTTTACTCAAAGCTCTTGATCCAATTCCTATCATTCAAGGACTGCGATTGCTCTGGGTGCACTTCGTCATCCACAAAAGAAGTTTGTATGCTGAATCTCGGGTGAACCCCTTGGAGCTAAGGAGGTTCGTTTTCCATGTATTATTACCCTGAAAACTGAGGGTAAATCCAGAAAACCCTGCCTATGATCATTGTCAGGGGGGGGAATCCGCCTTTTAGAGCCAAATATGACTTAAGCTCAAATTGAGATTCCTACCACTGGGGTCTTCGTATTTTGCACCATTTCGGCGGAAGCTGGCATTGACCTTGATGCTGTTGATGATGGTTCCAATTACAGAATGATTTACCTCCTTGGATAAGTCGCCATCCAGAGATTAATTTTTATTTAAACTCAATTTCGTAAGGAGTCACCGCGCGCGTTGAATATAAACAACTTTATTTGGGCAATGTGAACTTTTAATGTTTTATCAAGATTTTGAATGATGGTTTCTAAGAATGGTGAGAGGGCTGCGTGCATTGTGTGTGGATAAGATTTTCTGGTAGCGCCTTCTTTGTTTTAGTTTGCGGGATTGGTCTTCTGTTTATACTTCTGACTGAAGGCTTTAAATCTGGCCTCAGTGCGGTTGTCCAGAGCTGATCAGGAATGATTTCCTTTTTTTATCGGATTCATTATCGGCATTGTCAGCTTTGTCGACATAGAGAAGTATCACATCCAGTTTTAGCGGATTTTCAGGATCTTCAATACTCAGACTTGTATCTTCGGGGTAAAGCATTATAGTTTTCTTTTGGGTCCCCTGTCACTTGGGTTATTCTATGGTAACTCAGTGGTGGACAAAAGCAGCAAAACTCGCTCTCGGTGCATATGTCTTTTCTCTCAGGAGGCCTATGCAGTTGTTCCTCTCTTCTGTATATACGTTATTAAAATCCTGTTTTTTGTATTGTCGTGAATTGTGGCCAAGGAGTGAATGGTGTAATCTAATTCATTATTATTGTTTAAAATTGGCCCAGATTTAACCCAATCCTTTCGCTTAGGTGGTACGTAACCGTAAAGAGGAAGGAATCGATTTTGTAACGGTTACATATTGGGACACAAGCTTTTTAACGCACAGTGGATATTCTGAAGGGAAGGGACCACTCTGGTGTGATGCGGTTGTGTCAGCTTGTTCAGTGTTAATCTTTTTTTGCAGAATGTGCTGATTTGATGTGTATGTATTAGGGAGAAGTGCTTTTACAACCTGTGATTTTTCGGTTCTTTTTTCGTGGAGATTTCAGTGGATTCTTTATTTTTCTTTTTTGATAGAGGTAAACTTATTTTATAAATTATAGGGTTTTTATTAATGTACATGGTGTTCGAAGGAGTTGTAAAGATATTTGCGCTTTTGTCCTCATAAATTTTAAGTGTGTGTTATTATTAGTGTGGATATTTGTATCAAGAGACTCATGCTATGATAGCTGAGGTCCTGATTTGGCTCCTAGTAGTCCGCTTGGGGCCCTATAAACAATAACTAAACTAACTAACTATCATTATGGGCGTGCTGTTAAATGAAATAAAACGGACAAAGTCGAGAATGAAATCTGATAATTACTGCCGAATATTGAGTCTGCGACACTTTCACATTCATTTTCCTTCAGGTTACTGAATCAGTACAAACAGCTGCCAGTGTCACATTCTTTAATCGATATGAGATCCAGCTGTTACTCCAATCGTTTTGCCAAGCAACGATTGATTACTAGAGATTCATTTAGCATCCCTTGCTTGCTTTTGTAATGAAGTTGGTTCATTAATTCAATAAACTTAAAAATAAAAAAGCAATGGGTCCTAGATATCCTTAAATGCTTCTATACTCAAGCTTGCTCTACCTTACATTGTTGATACCCTTAGTTGTTTATAATTTGTGTATTGATCAGTTGCTTCCCTTGGGGTCTATTTCTAAAGCAGCAATAGGTATTCCCTTTCCCAAATCAAGAGATCTCCTGATTTAAACTATTTTAGACATTATCTCTTTTTTCCGTTTATATCGAAACCTCTGGTAGATTGCATGTTCACATACTCCTAACTAAACGTATGGAACATCTCAAATGTTCAACACATTCTGAGTCAGGCTTTCGTCGGAAATCACTTCCATGCCCACACGCCTTATACACGCCTCTGTGATACATGGATATCAGCCATAATACGAAAGAAAACTCAATGGAAACTGTTTTCCTCGATTTTAAGATAGCTTTGATCTTGTAGACCACAACATTATTATTAAACAAAATGACTGCTTATGTTCAAAACCGGCAGTAGTTACCTTCTTTCAGTCTTATCTTGAAATCAGGACCCAGAGTGTTTACTTAAACGGTACTTATTCCTCTGAAGGATATAGTTTGAGCTGTGGGGTTCTTTTTTTTCCTTTTGATTTCTTTTTACCACACCACAGGGCTCTGTCCTTGGACCTCTTCTCTTCGGTATTTTTATATATGATACTTCACGATGCTATTATCTCACAATGATGTCTTCTGTGAAAGTTCGCTGACGACAGTTCTCTTCACTTGTAGTGATACAATCATCCTGTCTGTACAAATATCGTTACAACAAAGTATTTATGATGTCTTAGAATGGTGCAACGGAAACCGAATGGTCCTATATCCGCACAAAACAAAATGTATGGTCTTGCATCGTGAAAGAAAACCTCAACGAACTGCATTTTTGTTGTGCCTTAATATGAGTGAATCCTTTGATCGAGCAGGTTACCGAACACAGGGTCGTAGGCGGGTATTATTGATGATAATTGTTAATGGGCTATCACATATAAATTTCATGTTTGCTATACAGTTGGCTCGCAATTTTTTTTGCTCAATAAACTCAGTTATTATTGTTGGAACCCACACATCGGAAATTATTCTTTTGAAGACCAATTGCCTTTCTCACATTACTATGCGTCCACGGTCTGGACGTGGCGCCGGTGAAAAATCACATAAAAAAGATCAAACTCTATGCATAGACGGGAAAAATTAAGCTGGATTCTTCCCGATGTTTCTATCAATCCACGGGCATTTTAAGACATTTCTTTTGATGCTACCACTGCAGAGCCAACTGACCTATAACAAGGCTGTACTATGTTTTAATGTCCATTACAAACATGGCGCCTAACAATCTTGCTGAGTTTTTCCATATGGATCATCGCAGATATGATTCAAATTATATTACATTTTTCCTTCGTGTCACGCACTTGATTTGTTCAAATCTAGTTTTGCATTTTTTTGGTCCATCTGCTGTGGAACCTCTCTTTCTCCGTCTGCCAATTACATGTCAATCAATGCCGTCCTTCAAATAGCAAACATAACATTTAATTGAACAATAAATCTAACCTTTTGATCATTGTTCTCAACGCCCTACTTTATGTTTTGCCTCAATATTAGCTGATGGAAAATGTGTAATGTATGTATGTGTGGGTGGGTGGTGGGGGTGTGTGGTGGGTGGGTTTGGTTGTACGCGTGCGTGCGTGTATGTGTGGGCTACCGTTGTGCGTGCATGTGACGCGCGCACGTACGTCTTTGATTATGTTTGTGTTAATTTTGTAATGGATTTTTTTTAAAAAAATCAGTATTTTTTTTTTACTATTGTGATTGTTATTATTATAAATGTTGCTATATTTCTTCATTGTTTCTACCATTATAATTTGTGCAGTATGTTTAGTGAATGTTGTAGAATAGCAAGGACTGAGTGGAAGAATACGGCACTGCCTAAAATCTCTATTCCTTGGTATAAAGTTTTTGAGGTCTTGAGTCTTGTGTCTCTCTCTCTCTCTCTCTTCTCTATCTCTCTCTCTCTCTCTCTCTCTCTCTCTCTCTCTTCCTCTCTCTACTCTCCTCTCAGAAGGGTAGGTGCATTCTTACTGTTATTTACAGTTCGGTCCTTGGTTGCAACATGAAGAAGCTTTAAATTAAAAGACAGAAATATATTTGCACTACTCCAGGTGTTTGTAGTTTTTTTTTTAACCATTCTCTCTCTCTCTCTCTCTCTCTTCTCTCTCTCTCTCTCTCTCTCTCTCTCTCTCTCTCTCTCTCTCTCTCTCTCTTCTCTCTCTCTCATCTACTCTATGTATTATATATCAGATAGATAAAAATGCAGGCAAAACATTTAAGTTCGCAGTTTTTTCGCTTTAATTGCTTTTCAGGGAGGTTATTGATGTATTTGTATGTATGTATGTATGTAAAACACATCACACACACACACACACACTCACTCAACAAACACACCACACACACTCACTAACTCAATCATATATTTATATATATATATATTTATTTTTATATTTATATATATATATATATATATATTTATGGTGATGAAGATTATGTAACTTAAGTTATAACGTGTTTTCATTAATCATATATTGCCATTTATTGGGATCTTTGCTTTTGTTAACTTCCAACTACAAATGGTCTACATTTTCAGACATTCTCTGATTCAAGCAACTGGCCTTCTCTGGCTGTTTGTCTGCGCTGTCTGTTCTGTCTGTCTGTCTATGTCTGTTGGCCTGTCATGTCTGTTGTCTGTTGTCTGTCTGTCAGGTCTGTCTGTCCAGTTGTATGTCTGTCAGTCAGTCTGTCTGTTCTGTCTGTCTGCTGAAAATCACCAATATACTTTCACCACCTTCCGGGAGTGTAACTATAAATAATGTTCCATTGGAACAGGAGTAGAGAAGTTCTCGTATGTTTGGGAGAGTTCGGTTGGTGGGGAGCTAGCGGGTAAGAGTTTCGGTGGGAGGAAAATGGAAAGACGTTCTTACTAACCACGTCAAATATTATTGTGATTGTCAGTGATGTGACGTAAAATGCAATAATGACTGTTCGTCATCTTCTTTGTGCGATTCTTTCCGTCAGCGGGTAGTGTGTGTGTGTGTGTGTGTGTGTGAGTGTGGTGTGTGTGTGTGAGTGTGTGTGTGTGTTGTGTGTGTGTGTTTGTGAGTGAGTGTGAGAGAGATCATTATGTAAGTGTGCGCGCTGTGTTGTGTGTGTGTGTGTGTGTGTGCGTTGCGTGCTGTGCGTGGTGCGTGCCGTTTGGCGTGCGTGCGTGGGCGCGCGGGCGCGCGCGCGCGCGTGTGTGTGGGTGTGTGTGTGTGTGTGGGTGTGGTGTGTGTGAGAGAGAGAAAGTGAGAGACGAGAGAGAGAGAGAGAGAAACAGAGAGAGAGAGAGTGAGCGAGAGAGAGAGATGTATATAATGTGTGCGTCGTGTGTGTGTGTTGTGTGTGTGTGTGGGGTGTGTGTGTGTGTGTGGGTGTGAGAGAGAGAGTGTGGAGATGAGAGAGAGACAGACAGACAGCAGACTGACAGACAGACAGCATGTAAATATGTGTCCGCGCAGAAGAGAGAGAGTGAGAGAGGAGAGAAGGAGTGAGTGAGGGAGTGTGAGTGAGGTGACGGAGTGTGTGAGTAGAGGTGTGGGTGTGTGTGTGTTGTGTGTGTGTGTGTGTTGTGTGGTGTGTGTGTGTGTGTCGTTGTAGCACTCATTGATACGCTGTTACGGGATCGGTATGGGTGCGGGGGGGAAGATTCATAGCCATATTTTAACCAGGTCTCGTGCGATATGAAACAACTGTGACCAAATCAAGTTTAACACGCCCTTTTCTTTTTAATGACATGCATATATTTTGCGTATGTCGAATTGCAGATAGTACTTGTTTTTGATATGCAAGTTACGATCAGAGTTTTTTTTTTTTTTTTTTTCTTTTTTTTTTTTTTATCATAGATGTCACTTCAAGTTACTCAAGCTGATTTTGATCATGCACTGTCTTGGGTATAACGAATGCAGTTGGAATATGTTTTTGCAAATGTAAGATTGGTAGATAAGGTAATGTTGCCTATAGTCCAGCCGAACGCACTAAAAGGCCCATATCAAGGCCGTCACTTGCGGTTGAATTCAACTTATGATTGGAGGTTTTTTTTGTGTTGATTTTTCAACAAAAATTGTATTTGTTTTTGTGTATGGTTCAGTCCCTATTTTTTTTGTCAATGCCAAACGAAGCGTTTTTGGGTGCGATCTCCCATCTCACTTCTCTTCATAGTACGCCACCCTCAACCCCCCCCCCCCCCCCCCCTTCAATCCCTATCCCAGTATCACACTTAATTAAAAGCTTCAGCAACTTAAAAACGTCAGTTACGGTTCGCGTATACTTTCATACGCCCAGTAATTGAGTTATGAAGAAATCATTGAACAAACAGAACACACAAGCTCTCACCTATGTTCTACGCTGATGTTTTTTCGTTTTAAGTTTCAGCATAAATTGTTTGTCTATAATGTTATTTAATTGAAAATCAGCCTGGCATGCACGCATTTATGATAATTGATGAAATCACCATCGACACCAGAAAGATATCGCTTTGGTCTAATTGATTTAACTTTGTGTTAATCGATATCGCGGCTTTGGTCAAGACTTCTTTCTGTGTTAATCGATATCCGCTTTGGTCAATAAGGACTTCTTTCTGTGTGTTAACTCGATACTGCGATTTGGTCATGACTTCTTTCGTGTTATTCGATAACGCGATGTGGTTCAAGACTTATTTCTGTTTTAATCGATACCGCGTTTTGGTTCAAGGATTTCTTTCATGTGTTAAATCGATATCGCGCTTTGGGTCATGACTTCTTTCTGTGTTAAATCGATATCGAGCTTTGGTCAAAGACTTCTTTCTGTGTTAATCGATATAGAGGCTTGGTCAAGACTCTTTATGTGTTATGATATCGAGCTTTGGTCAAGTCTTCTTTCTGTGGTTAATCGATATTGCGCTTTGTCTAGACTTAATTCTGTGTTAATCGAGCCGCGCTTTGGTTCAAGACTTCTCTCTGGAGTTACTCGATACCGCGCTTTGGTCAAGACTTCTCTCTGAGTTTCTCGATACGCGCTTTTGGTCAAGACCTTCTCTCTGTGTTACTGATACCGCGCTTTGGTCAAGGACTTCTCTCTCAGTGCAGCGATACCGCGCTTTGTCAAGGCATTCTCTCTGAGTTGCTCGTTACGCGCTTTGGTCAAGACTTCTCTCTCAGTTGCTCGTTTCCGCGCTTTGGTCAGACTTCTCTTACCTGAGTTACTCGATACTGCGCTTTGGAACTTAGTCCTGGCAGTATTTAGTCTTCTGAGTCACTCGATATCGCGCTGGGCGAGACAGCATGCGCGTTTCGCCGAGATCTGGCATAAGTGTGTTCGTTTGTTTGGGAGTGAGTTTTCAATGGGTGATAAACTATCTGGCATGTTATGGGGGCTGTGTTGGACGGGCGTGGTGGTGTCTCGGAGGGAGGCCTCACTCGACGCTGGCTCGCGACCATAAGTACAAGTATTGTTGTCCGGGGGGGGGGGGGGGGGTGGGGGGGTGGCTAGTAGGTGGTGTCCCGCGTTTGCTGGATGGAACAACAGGCACCACTGAAAACGACCCAAGTGGTGACCCGGCAGCAGTGCAGTGGCTGCTCTTGGTGACATGAATGCTCCGTGGGGCTC
>JAFLJL010013464.1:58133-114453 GCA_018398815.1 Conus ventricosus | reverse complement strand
CACACACACACACACACACACACACACCAACACACATAGCGCGCATACGCACACACAAAACATGGGCCCATGCTACACATCCGTACACACACATGTGCACATTCACAACACATGTACAAAAAAAATAGAACCAATATTAGGTAGGTACTCAAGGTCTGACCAGCCCATTTGTCACTATAAAATCCCAGTAGAACAAAGAACTCGATTTACACAGTCCCATTTGTTAAAGAGAGATGCCTTTCATGTACCTACAAAGTCCATGTCACGGAACGCTAAGCCGGACGTAAAAAAAAAAAAAACCCTCCCACAACTAACCCATTAAACACATAACACGCCACACAAGAACTGACAATAAAAACAATTTTATTCCCGACACAACAATCAATGACCGGAATTTTCTATATATTCGTCTCAGACCCCAGCCTGAAACACACGGTTCCTACGGCCAAGGCCGCCACAACCAGTTATTTAACCCCTTTTCCAGTCACGGTGTGCAGTGTTTCTCAGATCCGCAGATTACACATAACATAATACAAATCATTTTTTTTTTTCCAAAACCAATTCCAACAACCAAACTATACTAACTTCACTTAACTATGTTTATTTTAGCATATAATTCACTGCGCACATTCACCCTTCAGTCATACCTTTTTTTAATCAACATCCATCCTTCATGTATGCACATCCAAAACCAAATGTCTTCAGGTGTTTCAATGTCACACACACACAAAAAAAAACAACAACAAAAAACAAAACCATGCCACACGACGACAACGTTGACAGTCTCACGACGACGACAGCGACGGTGACGGTGACCAGACGAACCTGCCTGCCGAAGACGAGAAGACACAACAGTAAACACACCGGCTTTCACAAACAGTGGAGTCACAGCAACGGCGATAACAGCAGTGGTGACACACTAACGGCGACACAGACGACAGCGACCAGTGACAGTGACACACTGGCTTCCACATCAGTGGTGTCACAGCAACGGTGATAACAGCAGCGGTGACACACTAACGGCGACACAGACGACAGCGACCAGTGACAGTGACACACTGGCTTCCACATCAGTGGAGTCACAGCACCGGCGATAACAGCAGCGGTGTCACACTGACGGCGACACAGACGACAGCGACCAGTGACAGTGACACACTGGCTTCCACATCAGTGGAGTCACAGCACCGGCGATAACAGCAGCGGTGACACACTGACGGCGACACAGACGACAGCGAGCTACGGCGCCCACGGCAACAGTGGCACCAGCTACGGCACCAGCAGCAAAGGTGACACCAGCAACGGCCAGGCTGTAAAGACCCGGTCGGATGGGAGGGAAAAGTAAAGGGTTGTAGCACCGGACGGGGTAAAGGCTGGGACAACCGTCCGGCACAGCAGGATGGTGGGAATGCGCCCTCACCTGCACTTGACATAGCTGTTACCCTCTAACCGTAAATATACATAACCACATACATCACTAGGGTAACCCCTTAGTTCGCCCCTTCCCAGGATTTCCTTTACGCACCCCATTCCTAATTGCTCTACAAACCGAGTTACCTCTATAACCATCCCACGTTGTTTATATCACAAAATTATATTTCTCGTACACTACGGTATACACAAAGCTACTCCATAATACACCTTCCCACACACACATTCTCAGTCATATTGTAACAACCACAAATATCATGTTTCGATTCCAAAGAAAACCAATGGGACAGGACAGGTATATCCCCTTGGCAATCACCCAAGGCATTAGCACACTCCCACAAATCAACAATGTAGGAACAAATCTTAAATCTATATTATTGAATTAGGGTACCCACACCCTACAAAACCGCGCGGCTTGACACCAGTACTTCTTCACACAACTACCCAATACTTATCCTTTCTAATTACCTTCCATGACACGGCACAATCATAACCTCTACAGCACCCAATGGCCAACACACCTTGTCTATGCTTCCCGAAAGCATTTCCGTTCAAACCCCCTGTCACGGATAAGTAAAAACTCAAGCCAAACATCATGATCGAACCAATGGTAACTATTTACATTTCCATTCAAAACTTCACAACCAAATTTCCTTCTTTCCTTTTTCCTTTTCCTTGTTTGCACCTCTCAACACAACCCACTGGTCACAAACCACCATCACACTTTCTCAGCTTGCTTCGTTTTAGTCACTTATTTTTCCCCCATTTTCTCCCTCTTCCTTTTCCTTAAGAAAACTGGAAATTGATTCAAAATATGAGCTCATATTATTTACACGTTTGTACAAGTCGACAGAAATGTGCACAAGACAACGCCATCCTTAACATTACACTACGATCACCTTAACTAACTCCACATACCTGCCACAACACAGAACGATGACAACAACTGCGGCTGGCCAACCCCAGCACCTGAACCTCAGGGTCGCAGCACACAGAAACACAGATGACTTGCACGGCCAAGAGCAACCCGCTCACGAGGGCCGGCTCACCATGTCGACCGAAGTCGGGACCCACAGCACAAACGCTGGCACCAAGACAAAAGCCCAACTGCTCTTCACCAAGGACTTGACCGAAGTGATAGCCACCCGGCCCCACCAAACTTTAAAGCCTGATGACTCAGCACTCACTTCTTGCTGAGTTCTGAACTCTACAACACCGCACGTGCAACGGGACTCCACACGACCAAAACAGGAGACGGAAGGCTAACCCCCTCTCTCCCCACACTTATCCTTTCCTGCCTGTGCCTGGTAGCAAACGCACACCTAATATATAAATGTAACATACAGGTATCCAACACCCCCACCATCCTTCCTGAACCCAACAACTACCATATATGGCCCGGTAAGCCTACACCCCCATCGTGGAATGATGCTACGAATCGATACAGAGCCGTCGGCGCGTCTGTACGATTTCCACGCTGATACAGATCGGTGACAATACCCCCCTGCCAAAGATTTTAACCACAAACTTGTTTTAAAATCAACAAATCACGACTACACCGATCGAACTATTAACCCTCCTGCCAAGGTCTCACATCGCTTTCCTGTTGAACCCTAGCGCGATACCCAACGAACTTTCCTCTCCAATGCAATCAGCATCCGAGTCACCTCGACTCCGGGAACTACAACCTGGAACCCCTCAATATCGGCTTAAGTAATCAGCCGCGACATTCTCACGACCTGGACTGCCTGCACTGTGAACTGAAAGGGCTGAAGCTGCAACGCCCACCTAGTGGTCCTTCCACTGGCAGACTTCATCCTCTCTAAAAACTGAAGAGGCGAGTGGTCTGTCTGTACCACAAATGGTACCCCATACAAGTAGGACTGAAACTTCTGGATACCCCCACCCATGGCCAAACACTCTTTCTCTGTGGGTAGTTCAGTTCCGCCTGGTTCAGTTCCATGGCCGACATCTTCTCCACCTTGTCCTGGCCCAATGCTTCCCCTTCCAGGGACCCCGCCGACCCTGTGCTGTACTGGGTGGCGCTGCTGCAGTCCGAGGTGTCCCCTTGTCTACCGTCCTCTGACACTCCAAACACGACCGGCAGTAACGACGGATATCAGCGCACATTCCTGGCCAGTAAAAATTCCCGAACACCCGATCCTTGGTCTTTGCCGCTCCCAGGTGACCAGACATCGGAATGTCGTGCCCCAGAGCCATCACGGACACCCGCAACTCACCGGGTACGCACACCTGGGTGACGTTTTCCCGTGGCCCTTGATACCTCCTCATCAGCACTCCAGCCTTCCTGAAGTATTTGACCTGACCATACTTGGTCTGGAAAACGGTGCCCTGCTGGCAAGCCTCTCTCGCCTTACTGAGCGTGTCATCCCTGTCCTGCAACTGGGTCAACTTCTCTGGTGTGACGTCCAGCACCGTCTCCTTCACCGGTAGAGGAAGCACCCCTTGCTGTTCCTTCTTCCTCTGGGCCCTGGTCACTACAGCACTGACCAGTGTGGGGTCAGCATACACGGGAACTCTCGTCCATCCCGAATCTCCTTCCTTCCTGGCAAAGTTCCCTATCAGCACCTCCTCCACGGGGCTGACCATAACTAACACCTCTATCCTGCCTTGGATAAATGGGGTGACAGCATCCACGACGGCCACTGGCAACAAACTCTGGCACTTAGACGACGCCAAGACCACTGGTACAGACTCTCCTGTGTAGGCATCTCTCGAGACCAGCCTCTCAGCAACGACGGTATATCCTGCTCCGGTGTCGCGTAATGCATTGGCAGGAACCCCATTGACCGTAACCACACACCGAGGGTTGTACTCTTGGTTAGCACAAGGTCCACATAAGGTGGGCACTGCCTGACCCGTGCTCTCCCTCCTACTCCAGACAGCGTGTAACCCACTGGGTTCAGGACACCTCCTAGCGACATGCCCGGGCTTCCTGCAATTGTAACACACCATCAGAGACCTCGGGTTTTGCGGCCTATTCCTCTCCCCGCCATTTCTTGACTGGCTGGGCGTCTGACCTGGCGGTGGGCTCCCTCCTTGACTTTCTTTGGGTCCATCAGCTGGATTCTCTCCTCTGGACCGATCCGACTTAGCCTCCCTGCCCATGCGTTTGGCCTCAGCCAGCACAGTGGCTTCTCTAGCTACCTCATCTGCCGTCTGAGGACATGTCCGCTTCACATCCACCGTGAACTCTGGATTAAGGAGCTGGAAGAATTGCTCCTGTAGGATCAGATCCTTGACATCCTCCACATCGTTCTCATCCTTCCCTGCTGCTGTGCACCACAAGGAAAACCAGCGCCTCATTTTTGCTAGCAGCTGACCAAAAGTCTCAGCAGCATCCTTCCTCACCGGCCGAAACTTCTTCCTATATGCCTCGGCGTCCAGGCGAAAGTGCTTAAACAGAGCGCTTTTAACCGCCGTATAGGACCCTAATTCCTCCGCACTGAGTCGCATGATCGCTTCCCTTGCCTTCCCTCGAAGTACTGCGATCAGACGAGTGGGCCACGACGTCTGGGACCATTTGCACAGCTCAGCGACTCGCTCAAAGTGTGCAATAAACGTATCCACATCGTCTCCATCACCTAAGGGATCTAGGGTGGACGTGCTTGGTCTCCTTAACCTCGATGAGACGCTCACGGTACGTTGCCTCGCCTACAACCTGAATCTCTCTCAAGGTAAACTCCCTCTTCCTGGCCTCCCTTTCTTCCTGATCCAACCGCCTCTGTCGAATCCTCTCCTCCTCCTCCCTCTCCTTTTGCCTAGCTGCCTCCGCAACCTTCAGGTCCAATTCAAACTCCCGGGCCATCCTCTCTTCCTCATCCTTCTGTTGCTGTCGAATTCTCTCTTCATCATCCTTCTGTTGCTGTCGAATTCTCTCTTCCTCATCCTTCTGTTGCAGCCTAGCCATCTGCTGCTCAGTAGCTTCTCTCTCTTGTTCAACCTAACCGAGTCCGAAACAAACCGAGCCAGAGCATCCCCTGCCAGTCCCATTTCTGAACCTATCCTGCCAAACTGGCGATACAGCTCAGTCACATCCATGTCAGCCCCTCCTGATACAGTGCCCCTAGCGTTCTTCTCAGGCTTGACTTCCCGAGCTGCCATGACGTCCTCTGGTTTGTACTGAGGGTTAGCCCTAGTATGACGAGGCATGACGTACCGACCCTACCATCACCACGACACAATCCAATACCCTCAAGACAACCGATCAACCTGACTCACCTCCGCTGGCTCCAACTCTTCAAAGTGAAACGTCCTCTCAAAGGTATGGGCAAAAACTCCAACCTGCCACACCTGACACCTCACAGTAGATTCTACGCCCCACAACAGTGGATAACTAGGCGAACACTTGCCTACCGCTATCCAACCCCTGGGAAAAACTGGTAACTTTGCTAGTCACCACCCCTGATAACCGCCCAAACGCCGCACTAAATCTCTGGACAAATTTTTTTTTTTTTTTTTTTTTTTTTTTTTTTAAACCAACACTAAGCACCACTATCTAAACACACAGCACCATCACTTACTACCACATTAAATGCCCTGTCCTACGCCTGGAAAACATATTGCTAGACAGGAACACTAACGTACCTTCCTCCCTGTATAGGGGTACGCGCCCTCTAACCTCCCACTAACTACCGAGCACACGACACGGACATGGACCAAGACACCCCCCTTCCGACCCTGCCTATACTACCTTCCACCTACCCAACACAAACTCCCAAGGGTACCCCGCATCTCCACCATATTGTCACGGAACGCTAAGCCGGACGTAAAAAAAAAAAAAAAACCCTCCCACAACTAACCCATTAAACACATAACACGCCACACAAGAACTGACAATAAAACAATTTTATTCCCGACACAACAATCAATGACCGGAATTTTCTATATATTCGTCTCAGACCCCAGCCTGAAACACACGGTTCCTACGGCCAAGGCCGCCACAACCAGTTATTTAACCCCTTTTCCAGTCACGGTGTGCAGTGTTTCTCAGATCCGCAGATTACACATAACATAATACAAATCATTTTTTTTTCCAAAAACCAATTCCAACAACCAAACTATACTAACTTCACTTAACTATGTTTATTTTAGCATATAATTCACTGCGCACATTCACCCCTTCAGTCATACCTTTTTTTAATCAACATCCATCCTTCATGTATGCACATCCAAAACCAAATGTCTTCAGGTGTTTCAATGTCACACACACACAAAAAAAAACAACAAAAAAAAACAAAACCATGCCACACGACGACAACGTTGACAGTCTCACGACGACGACAGCGACGGTGACGGTGACCAGACGAACCTGCCTGCCGAAGACGAGAAGACACAACAGTAAACACACCGGCTTTCACAAACAGTGGAGTCACAGCAACGGCGATAACAGCAGTGGTGACACACTAACGGCGACACAGACGACAGCGACCAGTGACAGTGACACACTGGCTTCCACATCAGTGGTGTCACAGCAACGGTGATAACAGCAGCGGTGACACACTAACGGCGACACAGACGACAGCGACCAGTGACAGTGACACACTGGCTTCCACATCAGTGGAGTCACAGCACCGGCGATAACAGCAGCGGTGACACACTGACGGCGACACAGACGACAGCGAGCTACGGCGCCCACGGCAACAGTGGCACCAGCTACGGCACCAGCAGCAAAGGTGACACCAGCAACGGCCAGGCTGTAAAGACCCGGTCGGATGGGAGGGAAAAAGTAAAGGGTTGTAGCACCGGACGGGGTAAAGGCTGGGACAACCGTCCGGCACAGCAGGATGGTGGGAATGCGTCCTCACCTGCACTTGACATAGCTGTTACCCTCTAACCGTAAATATACATAACCACATACATCACTAGGGTAACCCCTTAGTTCGCCCCTTCCCAGGATTTCCTTTACGCACCCCATTCCTAATTGCTCTACAACCGAGTTACCTCTATAACCATCCCACGTTGTTTATATCACAAAATTATATTTCTCGTACACTACGGTATACACAAAGCTACTCCATAATACACCTTCCCACACACACATTCTCAGTCATATTGTAACAACCACAAATATCATGTTTCGATTCCAAAGAAAACCAATGGGACAGGACAGGTATATCCCCTTGGCAATCACCCAAGGCATTAGCACACTCCCACAAATCAACAATGTAGGAACAAATCTTAAATCTATATTATTGAATTAGGGTACCCACACCCTACAAAACCGCGCGGCTTGACACCAGTACTTCTTCACACAAACTACCCAATACTTATCCTTTCTAATTACCTTCCATGACACGGCACAATCATAACCTCTACAGCACCCAATGGCCAACACACCTTGTCTATGCTTCCCGAAAGCATTTCCGTTCAAACCCCCTGTCACGGATAAGTAAAAACTCAATCCAAACATCATGATCGAACAATGGTAACTATTTACATTTCCATTCAAAACTTCACAACCAAATTTCCTTCTTTCCTTTTTCCTTTTCCTTGTTTGCACCTCTCAACACAACCCACTGGTCACAAACCACCATCACACTTTCTCAGCTTGCTTCGTTTTAGTCACTTATTTTCCCCCCATTTTCTCCCTCTTCCTTTTCCTTAAGAAAACTGGAAATTGATTCAAAATATGAGCTCATATTATTTACACGTTTGTACAAGTCGACAGAAATGTGCACAAGACAACGCCATCCCTAACATTACACTACGATCACCTTAACTAACTCCACATACCTGCCACAACACAGAACGATGACAACTGCGGCTGGCCAACCCCAGCACCTGAACCTCAGGGTCGCAGCACACAGAAACACAGATGACTTGCACGGCCAAGAGCAACCCGCTCACGAGTGCCGGCTCACCATGTCGACCGAAGTCGGGACCCACAGCACAAACGCTGGCACCAAGACAAAAGCCCAACTGCTCTTCACCAAGGACTTGACCGAAGTGATAGCCACCCGGCCCCACCAAACTTTAAAGCCTGATGATCAGCACTCACTCCTTGCTGAGTTCTGAACTCTACAACACCGCACGTGCAACGGGACTCCACACGACACAAAACAGGAGACGGAAGGCTAACCCCCTCTCTCCCCACACTTATCCTTTCCCTGCCTGTGCCTGGTAGCAAACGCACACCTAATATATAAATGTAACATACAGGTATCCAACACCCCCACCATCCTTCCTGAACCCAACAACTACCATATATGGCCCGGTAAGCCTACACCCCCATCGTGGAATGATGCTACGAATCGATACAGAGCCGTCGGCGCGTCTGTACGATTTCCACGCTGATACAGATCGGTGACAGTCCAGTACATAAAAATACGATGTTCTTGTAATTACATTCTGAGGAAATACTTTCTGTGCAAACTTTTTCCAAAACCCCGCGGACTCCCGGCTGGGAGGTCGTGGGTTCGAATCCCATCAGAGTCATGTGGGTTCTTCTGCCCCGACCGGGTCCTACCCA
Source organism: Conus ventricosus (assembly GCA_018398815.1). Classification (NCBI taxonomy): domain Eukaryota; kingdom Metazoa; phylum Mollusca; class Gastropoda; order Neogastropoda; family Conidae; genus Conus; species Conus ventricosus. The sequence goes on along the minus strand of JAFLJL010013464.1, from coordinate 105,533 downwards.
GAGTTGAGTTTGCTGCGGACTCAGTTGGGAAGACTGGGACCACACAGTCGAGTTTCATCCATTTAATGGATGCGTTTCTGAGAATGTTGCTCAACTTTTCTGACCAACACTGCAGGTGCCTGTATCTCTCGGGCCTGGTTAACGCCGGGATATATTATGAAAGGGAGCGTAGAGTACAGCCCTATCATGTAGTCTCAGACCGAAATGGAAATCCGTAGCATCATCTTAATCATCCTCATTCTCATCGATCAGCATTAAAAAAAAAGTCTCAGGTTCTGTGGCCCTTCATGCCCTGCTCTCATAGTGAACTCAATTTCGATGTCCTCTCCACGTCTGTGGCCCGAAGACGTACGAAAGCGCGCACTGCTATTTAGCGCGCAGGAAAAAAAAGCTATAAAGCGCGCATTTTCCGCTATTAAGCGCGCACGGTCACGGCACGGTTACATCCGTTAGCGCGCAAATGCAATTGGTATATAAATACACGAATTCACGCATAGTTTTCTATAGTAAACAAGTTGACTGTGTTGCATTTCGTGATTCACGATGACTGCATGGATAGATATCACGTGCTTATTCAGCAAGAAATGGAATCACGAAATAGTTTTATGTTAGTTGAATTCACTCAGATAAAAAATAGAGAGATTTACTCAGTTAAAAAATACGGAGATTTGCATTCCTGAACTCTACACGCTATTAAAAACGCGTCAGTTGGACATTACATTGTGAAGGATTGCATTTATCCAGAATTGTTGCTTGTGTCTGCCAGAAGTCATTCATTTTCCAGTTCGTTGTTGCTTGTGTACTACTTGTTTGAGAAGATGGCGGGAGGGACCAGATAGCAGAGAGGGACCAGAGAATAACGGTGACAACAACGAACCAGGGCAAACTTGCGCTGCTCATCGACGGCTACTTATTTCAGTGGATCGACAATCGAACGTGCAAACTCTTGGAGATGCACAAACAGAGGCTGCTCTGCTCGCTCCACGAAGGACAAAACAACAATGTCTTTGAGAAGCTGAAGCAGCACAAAGATCATGCAGCCAAGAGCGAGAGAGACACCCACCGTCGGTGAATTCAGAAAAAAGTGCAAAGAAGGGGTGCCGAGACCTGTTCCAGGGGACCATCTAAAGTGATGGACTCGAACTCCGACAACCCGACGAGGAGTGCATCAACACCGTCACTCGGGGGATTTGGAGCGAGTACGTAAAGCCTGTACATTGCGGGGTGAAAACATATGCCAAAGCTTCCTAAGAACAGAGCGGAAAAACCCACGAATGTGTAAGAGGATACGACATGACTTAAAATAGGGGACGAACCAATGATATACGTCAATTCTAGCGACACAGGACAGATCATGTTCACGACTCGAATCATCCTGGGCTTCTGTGCGACAGGCGCGCAGAATTATTCTCCGATGGTATTTTAAGACATGCCCCAAGCACTTCCTGCAGATCTATACTCTACATGCTTTCAAAAACGGCCAATACATACCATGTGTCTTTACGCTTCTTCCCATCCAAAACTCGCAACACATTGAGCAAATGTTCAGAGAAATAAGAATGTGTGCCAGCGCATGATCTTCATCTGCAGCCCGATGTGATACACAGGATTTTGAGCTGGGCTCAAGAAGCAGTGAGAGCGGTCGGGCCCTGGAATCGAGTCAAAGGTTGTCTTTTCACCTAGGCCAAGCTTGGTACAGGAAAATTGGCGCTCTCCACTTGGCCGAAGAGTACAGGGACACCGAGATCTGAAATCGGCAATTGGTTAAAGCGATGAGAACAGAAAACCTTCATTCTGGGCCACTTTCCCCCTCAACCAGTTTTCGGGCGAAAGTGAGCCAAGAATAAGGTTTCCCCTGTTCTCTGATCATATATGATTGCTTGACCTAAAGCCCAGTGGCAAATTTGGTCAAGTGATCATTTTATGATCGCTTGACCTACAAAGCCCAGTGGCAACTAGGTCAAGTGATCATTATGATCGCTTGACCTACAAAGCACAGTGGCAAACTAGGTCAAGTGATCATATATGATCGCTTGACCTACAAAGCACAGTCGCAAACTAGGTCAAGTGATCATATTTGATCACTTGACCTACAAAGCCAGTGGCAAAACTAGGTCAAGTGATCATATTTTTCCGCTTGACCTAAAAAGCCAGTGGCAAACTAGGTCAAGTGATCATATTATGATCGCTTGACCTAAAAAGCAGTGGCAAACTAGGTCAAGTGATCATTATGATCGCTTGACCTACAAAGCCCAGTGGCAAACTAGGTCAAGTGATCATATATGATCGCTTGACCTACAAAGCACAGTGGCAAACTAGGTCAAGTGATCATATATGATCGCTTGACCTACAAAGCCCAGTGGCAAACTAGGTCAAGTGATCATATATGTCGCTTGCCCTACAAACCCCAGTGGCAAACTGGGTCAGTGATCATATAGATCGCTTGCCCTACAAAGACAGTGGCAAACTAGGTCAAGTGATCATATATGTCACTTGACCTACAAGCCCAGTGGCAACTAGTCAAGTGATATATATGATCGCTTGACCTACAAAGCCCAGTGGAAACTAGGTAAAGTGATCATATATGATCGCTTGACCTACAAAGCCCGTGGCAAACTAGGTCAAGTGATCATATATGATCGCTTGACCTACAAAGCCCGTGGCAAACTGGGTCAAGTGATCATATATGATCGCTTGACCTACAAGCCCGTGGCAAACTAGGTAAGTGATCATATATAACGCTTGACCTACAAAGCCCAGTGGCAACTAGGTCAAGTGATCTATATGTTTTCGCTTGCCTACAAAGCCAGTGGCAAAAACTAGGTCAAGTGATCATATATGATCGCTTGCCCTCAAGCCCAGTGGCAAACTAGGTCAAGTGATCATATATGATCGCTTGACCTACAAACCCCAGTGGCAAACTAGGTCAAGTGATCATATATGATCGCTTGACCTACAAAGCCCAGTGGCAAACTAGGTCAGTGATCATATATGATCGCTTGACCTACAAAGCCCAGTGGAAAAACTAGGTCAAGTGATCATATATGATCGCTTGACCTACAAAGCACAGTGGCAAACTGGTCAAGTGATCATATATGATCGCTTGACCTAAAAAGCACAGTGGCAAACTAGGTCAAGTGATCATCTATGATCACTTGACTACAAAGCGCAGCAGCACCTGCAAAGCACAGCGGCAAAACTAGGTCAAGTGATCATATATGATCACTTGCCTATTGATTGAGGTGCGCGCAAATAGCTTACTACCCCTACCACCCCCCCCCACGCATGCACACACTCTAAGTTCTTACTTAAGTTATCAGTTTTTAATTAAGAACTTAATTAAGTTTTTAATTAATTACTTAAAGTTCTTAATAAGTTCTTGATTAAGTTTTTAATTAAGTTTTTACTCAAGTCAACCTAAGATCTTAACTAAGTCATCCTCTAAGTACAACCAAGTTCTTATTCAAGTTCTTATAATTATCAAAAAAATACAATCTATGTTTTTATCTTAATTGCAGATGGTCTAATTAGTACACAACGCCTCAAAAAACCCCGTATCGTTGAGGATGTCTTGCTCAGCGTTCTCTGCGCGAGATCGGTCAGCATAGATCTTAATGAAGTTTTACATCCTAAGCAACCGAAATTGATTACAATTCTGGTCTTTGGAAATGTCTTTTTAGACCCCATGTCTTTATTTATTGACTTTATCATTTTATAATACGCCATGATCTTTTTTTATTAAAAAATTTAAATATTTTCCATTATAAATGGATCAAAATGATGCTTTGTTATTGGCGGTTTTGGCGTGCTGGTGTTTTTTTCTGCATTTAGTGGTTCAGATTTTTTTGATTGCTTTTGTTTCTGTTGCTTTTGGGTTCCATTGGTATATATTTTATAGCCGTAATAACTGCCCCCAACAGCAGCAATAGCCCCAAAAATGGCAACAGTTTTAAGTTCAATATTCCATGAAGACTTTGGGGCCCTTGTATCACATGGAGTTTTTATAGCCGGCATTGGATCAACTTGTTCTGGCGTTGGCGGTGTTATGTTTTCTTTGAGGGAGTTTATTCTGTAACATTAATTTTTTTTGTCTGTTCCACTCTGTAATTTTTTTCCTGCTTAAACACGCCCAGGATTTTAATGGTCTCCACCTGATTCAGCGTTTTCTGCTGTTTTTTCTGGCTTGGTTACTTTCCCCACCTTGATTCAGTGTTTTCTGATTTGCTGATTTTCCAGCTCCTTCATTTTAAAGGGAAAAAAAATTTATATGATTAAAGTAATTAATCCCATGATTACTGGCGATAACATTTTTCCAAATTTGTAGTATAGATCACCCCCTAGAGACTCTAATGACTTTGTTAAAACTGGATCTTGCGTTAAATCATACGTAAGATCTTGTTCAGAATCAATGGGGGCAAATCACGACTAGTTTAGTGTACAAACTAAGAACCGTTTGCCCAACGCTTTTCACCATTCTAGACCCCAGCTGCGTTATACCTGTTATGATACTTTAAAATGTTTGTGGCGACATCTGTTGATCTGTTCAATGCTGAATTCAGTTCCGAGGAACTGTTTTGTTTTCCCACATGCTGGGCCCAAAAAATACAGCCTCTCCTTTTTGGGCATAATAAACTGGTCATCAACTTGGTCATTCATAAGTTCAGGAAGGTTTAGGGTGCCTTGGGAGCTGTAGGAGATCATCACTGTTCATTTTTTTTTATTAAATTATAATTATTTTTATTTTTAAAAATGAGCACCGAAAAAATGTTGCTAACCTTGTATACCATTCTGCTGTTATTTGGGGGCTAAGTGTAGGATACTCAATGCTTTGGTAAAAGCCTGTTAAGAATTAAACCAGCAGATCTTGGCAAACTAGACTTTGAGGATTCGCAAAGCTGATTGCTATCATTGCAGCTTCGTTTGCCACGAAAGATTTTCTAGTTAAGCAAGGAATAATTCCAGCAATATAATATGTAAGAAAAAAATACATTTATAAAAATGGCTTCACGTAAAGATGATAGGCGGCGCTGTGGTGAATGCGCTTTGCTTTTTAGCGGTAGTAATTACGCATTTAGTAAACTGCGAGATGAAGGCGAGAGAAAAAGACATAACAAAGCTGTGGAGCAATAGCTGCAGCACAAATCGCTATGAAAAGCAGAGAATTGAGCAGTTAGATTTTATTAAAAACACACTGAAAAAAAAAGGGCATGCGCTTACACATTTAAAAATGTTGATCAAGCAATAAAACAATATTATCTAGTAAAAAGGCAAACAATCGAGACATTGCCCCACCAAAATTTCAGTGACTTTTTATCATCCATCAGAAAAACAAAAGATGCAAGAAATTGGGTTTATTGTTTTGGTATGACCGTTGTGTATTTTGTTGACATAATATTGGCTGAATAAAAATGAACAAAATCTATTTTTCGCCCAAAGGATATTGGAGGGAATCCGGCAATCAAAAAGCTAAGCCAAGCGCTGGAGTCAGTGAACAATACAGCAAAAGAATGGTTATCTAAACAAGCGGGTTTTGGGAAATTTATTTACCGGCGCCTAGACGAATACAGAGACCACACTTTGTGAACACAATACCGAACGACACCCATCAAATGGACCCTTTTATATTTACCCTCTGATACGATTAGACGAAAAAGATTTAAGTACGCACTACAGTCATTGACATGGCTTCAAGTACAAAAGATGCGGAGCCATTAACACAAAAGAGTGCTTCTGCTGTTGCTGTCGCTATACAACTGATATTTCCAACGAGGGCCACTAACTTATCCTCGCATGATTCAAGTTGATGATGGAAAAGAAATTTAAAAGGCCAAGTGAATCAATTATTGTTAAAAATAGAGTTTCCATTAGAAGAGATTCCAGGAGTTTACAGATCACAGGCTTTAGTTGAAAACTTTAACAAACAGTTAGCTGAAAGACTTTTCTCCTACCGTACACGAGAGTGATTGACAAATTTTCGCAACACAGAATGGGTTAGAAGATTGCCCCCAGTTTGGCGCGCAATTTAAAAATGAAGAATTTAAAGGGTTAAAACCAGTACAAGCAATCAAAGAAAAACAATAAATGTTGTTGAAGTAGAGTCTTCATCCGGCAAACTATTGCCCTTTGGTTTAAAAGTAAGGTCCCTTTTTTTACCGGGGGAAGCAGAAGGGGACACTCGCATCAGGGCAACAGATCCAGTTTGGAGTGTTGATCCTATGAAATAAAAAGAATTGTAAAAAATGAATCCGCCCGTGTATTATTTCGAGAAACTGACACAACAAAACAAACCAGTCCTCAAAGATCTTTTGTGAAGGAAGAACTGCAGATAATCCCGCCAGGCACCGTTCCCCTTTAATTAATTTTACGTAAACATATTTTGGTTTAAATGGAAGGCCAGAAAGGAAGCGCAGAACGAAACAAGAATGGTAAAGGAAGAGACCTTGAAAAATGATACGGGAATCATTTCAGACGTGTTAATGCTATTAAGGAAACATTTTCGAGGATTAAAACAAAGCATGCTAAATCATCCCGATCACCTACAACTCAACCCCCAATTGGGAAAAAGAATTCTTGAAATAATAAAAAAATTCGAACGCATCAAGCAAACATGAGAAAAGATTTAATTGAATTGGATGAAGCTATGATTGATTTATACAAAAGTTGATGAAAAATATAAAACCCCTGTTTATGCGGTCCTCCAGTGCCGATTGCATTGAAAAACTCTGGTAACAAACCCCGTTTTGTGTTTGTTCTTCTAATGACTTCTTTGTTACAACAGTTGTGTTGATCTCATGTAGATTAGATCGTAGTTTTACGTTGTCTGATGAAAGTCTTATTGCCCAAAAAATGCTTCTTTGTAGTTGTCATGCGTATGTTTGACTGCACAACGCTGCGGATATTCCTTTTGCTTTCTTAATGATTTTCTCCTGGCTCGAAATACTGTACATTTTTGCCTTAACCCCACATATCCTTTATTACCCTTTCCATGATAATTCATCCTTTATCTTTCCTAAAACCTTCTTTTTTTAATTGAATGTAAAGGCGAGTCTTTAGGATAATCGGACGTGGGCGTACCATCCACTCGCTCCTTTAGCACTTCCATTTCCATGTCTTTATAGATGTCTTCAGTAGGGTTTTCTATAACAAAACTATCTGTATCTGGTAAAGTACTCTGGACTCAGGATACGAGGGCTTAAAGTAGTCATAAAGAAACTCTAACATCAAAAGCTTGATAATTCTAAAACAGTAAACCCAATAAATACAGGTTTGTCTAATTTAACTTTCTTTTTTTTTCTCATTATACCAAAAAGCTGATCATGAAATTTCTGAAGTCCTGATAATTAGGTTTAGGGGAAATCAGCTTAATTGCTTCGTTCTCTCTGGGAACCAATCTGACATCTTTGCGCTTGTGCGGATTCTCCATAGTCTTTTTCCCAAACAGCTGTTGTTCATCAGCTTGAAAAAGTCTTTTTCTGAAGCATCTGTGGATTTAGTTCTGAGATCAGTTTTTCTTTATGATGTATGGTTTCATGAACTGTTCTTGATCAAAGCGATTATTCGATGAAATGCTGTCAACTTCAAACCATGTCTTAAATAAAATTGTAGAAGTCTGTAATGGGAGACATAATTTTTTTTGCCTCGAAGATTAGGGCACAAGTTTAGGCGGCTCCTTGGATCCATCTTTAGACTTTCTGCTGTAATGGTTAGTCATTATGCAGGTCATGGAGTTCATGAGAATATTCTAAGTCAACTTTAAAATAAAACCACGCTGTGATCAGGCTTTTAAAAGTTAAACCTTTTTTAAAATTCCCTTTTTAAATTATTATTGTTTTTTTTGTGAAACATCTTGAATTTTAGGGAAGGGAAGTGTTTGCGCCCTGGGCCCAACCTTAAAGATTTTTTTGCTTTAAAAATACATGAGATATTTAAAGAATTTACTGGGAAAATCATGTCGCCCAAGTATTTGTTGTTTGCTTTACAGTAAGGGTGCGACGCCATACAAATTTCTCCCCCAAAACCCGTTTTTAAAATCATTGGTTCTTTGGAAAATCCGACAAAATCAATCTTTTACCCCAGTAAATTTAAAAAAGGGTTTCCCCAGCTCATCCCGGGGCGCGGGAATATAATGCGGGGACCCAAAAACTTTTAAGGGTTTAATGCGGTCTTTTAAAATTTTTAAAAGGTCCCCCAACCCAAACTTTACTCAGCCTTTAAAGTGGAGTCAGGGATAGTCTCCCATCTTTTTTCTTTAAAACTTCTGAACGCTTCTCGAGCAGGTTGGTAATGGGTTTTTGGTGCTGTTGCCCTTTTCCCTTAAGTTTTAGAAAAAAACCGCCTTTAGGTGGAAGTGTTTTTCATAAAACCCTTTTCCCCAAACTTTTTATGAAATCAAAAGGGGTTAAACCCCCTTTTTTAAAAAGAGTTGAGTAAAAATATTTTCCGTTATTGGGAGGACTTTAAGGACATAGCCATTTCCCTCAATTTGACCCCATCATGGTTGCTTGGTCGTGAAAGAAATGTTTTTAAAAGTGAAACACTTTATTTTCTGATGACTGTAAAATGCATGCTACCCTAAAGGCGTTTGGGTTACTGCTTGCTTAAAAGGTGAGATTTCATACCTCGAAAGTTGTGAAATTTTTAAGGCAGTTTTCCAGTTTTAAAGGATAAAAACCTTTAGTGAAGATTGATTTTTTTTATGCGCCGTCCTCTGAACTTTGCAAATTTGTTATGGTCTCTTCCTGTGGGGTTTACATCTTGGGGGGGTTAGCCCCAAAAACCGCAAACCCAAAACAATGCGTGGTGATCTTTCTGTTGTTGGTCTTAAAGGGCGCCTTTAGGGTTCAGATAAGTTTTAGTTTATTAAAAAACGGGGCTTTCGCACTTGCTGCAGGCTTTTTAAAGAATTTTTCTGCGCTTTGGTCCTTATTTTAATTTGGCTCTGAATAAACCCCATCCGACCTTAACAATAATGAAGGAAAATGAACAAATTTTTGATTACTATTAAAAATTTTTTTTGGGAAGTTTTTGTGGTGCGGGGCCCTTCATAAGGAAAAAATAAGGACTCGAATTTGCGTAAATTCGTAGGGATTTGGGTTTGCGCCGTTTCAGTTTTTAAAAAAACAAAACTTTAGATCCGGCGGGGGCGTTTTTTAGTTTGTTTACAGTCAAAAGAATTTTTAAAATTTTTCCCTTAGTTCGCTGCTTTTTTAAACGGGATGGCATTCTTTTTAAAACATTTTCAGGGAATTCTTTTTTCCCTTTGATTTTTTTAAAGTATGCTGAAATTAGTCTATCTTGTTCGTTTTAAATTTTTAAATTGGGGGGCACCCCCTGCTGGCAAAAACATTGGGAGAAGCCCAAAATGATTTTTTGGGTGGTTCCCCTTTTTTTTGGAAATTTGTTCTTGGGACATTTTAAATTTGGCCCCCAAAATTTTTTTCCCTTCTCCCATGTGTATACATTAACAGTTTTTGGGTTGTTTTGTTTTAAATTTGATAAATTTTGGGTTTCTCCTAACAGGAAAAAAAATTCATTGTTTTTTAAGATTTTTGGAGTTTTCCCGAATTAGTCACTTCTCTGCTTTGTTCGCGGACTTTGATGCAGCTTGCAGGAAACACATTAAAACATTTGTTGTCTAAATTTTTTTATGTTTAAAACTGCTTTTTTTAAAAATCCAACCCCCGGGAGCGGAATTTTAACCCTTGCACAATCGGTGCTTACTTCCCCTGTTTTAATCTAATCTCAAAGACTTCCCCCTTTGAAAAACCAGACCCTTTTCTTTTTAGCTTTTCGGGGCAGCGTCAAATGTGAAAGCAGTTGTCTCCCCAAACGGGTGTTAATTTCTTTATGAGAAAAAAAATTAGTCTGCTGTTTAGTTGGGGCCCCGGGACTTCTAGTTTTTCTTATTTTTTTGGGTAATAGTCGTTAAAAACAGCTAACATTACTTTAACTGGGGGTCTATTGTTAGTTTATTTTGGAACTTGAGAAATAGCTTGTACAAAAATTTGCCTGTACGTTTTTGGGTCAATGCTTCAAAATTAAATTATCATTCAGGGGGTTTGTTTAAACGCTCTCTCTCGAGAAAATTCTTCAAAAAAATTTCTCTTGTCCTTCTTATTTCTTACCCATGCGTTTTTCTTTTCAAAAGCCAAAAATATTTTTTTAAAATTTAAAAAAAATTAAACGGTTAATCAAAATTCAATATCGACGGTCTTTTTGCGTTGGATCTTTAAATTTTAAGATAAACACCTTTTGGTGTTTTTAATGTGGGGTGTTTAGAACGGGTTTTTTAATTTCGTTTATTTTTTTAAAGGCTTTTCCTTTTTTTTTCTGTGGGGGTTGGCTGTTGAGAAAAAACTTGTCCTCCCCTTTCTTTTGAAAAATTTTTTTTGTCTTTTGTAGTATCAAATGGGCCCTTTGTAAACGTTTTTAAATTTTTTCCGTGATGTTTGATTCAGCTAGCGCTTTTTTTATTGTCATTTTAAAAACGAGCAAATTTTTAGCTGTTTTAAAGTTAAACCAAGTGTGTGTTTTTGGTGTTTATTTTTTTAAATTTTTTAGCGACCTAAGAAATGAACACAAAACGAGAGTTTAAAGAAAAACCCCCTAGAGGTAAAGCTGGGGGGGGGCTATGCCCGTTGCTAGGGGGGGGGGGGGGGGAAAACAAAAAACCTCTTTCCTGCTGTTTGAGCATTTTATTGTCGATCCCCCAGTATAAACAAAAAGAAAAAGCTTTAAAAAGGCAGCGGGAATTTCCTTCTTTTGGGTTTTTTGCGGGTTTTTTAAAAGGGGTTTTGGCTCTAGGACTTGCTTTTTTTGGGAAATTTGTTTGAAAATTTCAAAAGGTTTTTATTTTAGGGGTTTCTACTTTCTTTCTTTTGGGGGCGTGTGGGCCTTTTGGTTTTCCCTGAAAGACAGGTTTTTTTTAAATTAAAAATTTAAATTTAGTTTGTATTTTTATTTTTAATTGAAAATTTTAAATTTTTCAGCTGCGCATAAAATTTTTAAAACAAATGAAAATTTTAGGGGTTTTTAACGGCTTCTTTTCTTTAAAATTAAATGTTTTTTACTTTCTCTACGCTCTCCCGTTCCCATGAACTGTTTTCCCTCTGTTACCTTAGGCCCAATCCAAAAAACCCGTTTTCGTTGTTAAAAAAATCACAACCCTAACTTTGTGAAGATGTAAATCTTTGGGAAAAAAGGTTTGCTTTTTAGATTTACCCTCCCCCCCCAAACAATTTTCTTATTTGTAAAAAATGATGATAGGTTTCAAAGGGCCCGCTACTTTGTTTGGTTAGGATACCATCAATTGTACATTGCATTTTTCGCTATTTTGGGATTAAAAAAACTTTTCATTGCTCTTTTAAAACGGTTTTTCCCTTTCTTCAACAGAAATTTAAAATCCCTTTTAAAGCGTTTTCTGCGACACTAAAACAAAAATTCCATATGTGTCTCCCCTGTTTTGGGGTTTGGTTTTTAGGGTTGGAATTTCCTCTTTCGTTTTTTATTGAAAATTTTTGGGAATGATATTTTGCTCAATCACCCCTTGAAAAATTTGGGTTGCAAACAACGTCAAACTTTTAACGGGGTTGTAAGAAATGCTGTACATTGCTTCGGTGTCTGTTGATTGAAAAACCGTTTGTTTTCGTTAAAGTTATTTTAATATGCCCGTCGGGTTTTTAATGCTCCTTAAAAGTAGGGGCATGGTTTTTTAAAAACTAAAAATTTATAAAAAATGGAAAAGCGTTTTCCCCATACGAAAACCCTTTCGGCTACTTTCTTTTTGCGTTTTTTGTATCTTCAGCGCCTTTCTAGGGTTTTAGTGTTCTTCTTTTTCGATTCCTTGAAACGAAGATCACCCTTTCATTCCCGGTTACCCATAGATCAAAAATGGGTTTTAAAAATTTTGTCTGCTTTGTGTAAAGAAAATTTTTCTTGCCCTAATTTTTAAATAGAATTTTCTTAACAATTGCCCCCCCAAAAATTTTGGGGACAATGTCGGTTTGTGTCTTTGTTGAATCGAGTACTTTTTTGATAGAAGACGCGCAGGGCCTGGCCAATCCTTATTTGTCCTAGGCCGGAAATTTGACAGTAAGAATTTGATCTGCATCAATAGTGTGGTTTTATTTGAACGTTTTTTTCCCTTTTATTTCCTTCACGCCAAAGGGTTTTTTTCTTTTCTTCTTTTGGGGAAAGAATCGAGCCTTTGGCTGAAACATTTTTTTAAAAAAACAAAATAAAAAATTAATTATTAAAAAACATGGCAGGATTGAAGATAAAGGGATTATGATGTTTTTGATCGTGGGGGCGACATGAGGGGTTTTTCCCCTTTGGGAGGGGCTCGTCGGGGCTTTTGCATGTTTGAATTAGCGGGAAATCGGGAGTATTTTACCAAAAAGTCGGTTATAAATTAAAAAAAAGTAAGGTCAGTCATTATCCCAAAGTTTGGGCCCAAAAACCCTCCCGAATTTTTTTGCCCCAAATTGATTTTGAAGTAAAAGAAAAACCATTTTTTTTGTGGGAGCGCCCAAAAGGACAACTTGTTCGCTTAAAAACTAAAAAAAACCATAAAAGGTTTTTAGCCGGGGGGTTCAATTAGAAATGGGATCATGTGAAAAAACTTTTCCCCTTGGGCCCTTTTGTTGGGCCCAAAAATTAAAAGGGCGGAGCGTTGTAAACTTCAAAACAAAATGCGAATCCCAAAGAAACCAAATGCAAAACTTTAAAAATTAAAGAATTAAATCAATAGAGGTGAATTAATAAATTTTAATTGAAGCAAACCCAGTTTTTCAAAAGAAAAGCGTTAAAGACTAAAACACGACTCGCCGAAACCCCTGCGAGAAAAAAGCGGCCCTTGATCGTACTTTAAAAACCATCAGAGGGTTTTTAAAAAAACAATTTAGAAAAACTAGGTGAACTAGTTGGGCTTTTTAAAAAGAGAAAAAAAAAAAATCGTTGAGGTATGACGCCAATTAGGGCCTGATTTTAAAAGGGAAAAAAAACCCAAAGACAAAAGATCTTGAACAAGAGAGATCGCAAGATAGAAGTGCTTACAAACCCGGGGCCCAAATTTACAAATTTTTCCCAAGTAAATTTAGGAATAAGAGAAATACCCGGGAAAAATTTTTAAAAAGACACAAAACTAGCAGAAAGAATACGAACATGTTAGAGAGCAAGAATTTCACATTAGCAATTTTTTAAAAAGGCTTTAGGATTTGAAATTTTAAGTAACGGGTGAGGTAAAGGGCGGCGGTGGTCAAAGTTCTTTACCTCCGCCCCCATCCCCTTTCCCCTGAAAAAATCATGGGAAAAAAAACGCTTGCCCAATCTTGCGAGTTTTTTAAAAAAAAAATTACCCCGGAAAAAAAAAAAGCTATAGACTCTTTACCGGGTATATTAGGAGGTATTGTAGCTGGTTTTTTTTGTCTACTGAAAGGCAAAGGAGTTGGCTTTATGGCCGGGGCCAACTTATGGCTTTTTGGTTCTCTTAATATTTGGGGTTTTAATTTTTAGTAAAAAAAAGGCCCAAGAAATTTTTTTGGCCCTTTAAATCAAGAAAAAGGCTGTCTTTTCTTTTCATGGTATCGGCCGAACAGAGTCTGCGGCTTTGCGGAGTTTAAATTTGGCCTTTGGGTTTGGGACTTCGGGAATTAGATGACTTATTTTGGGGGGCCATTTTTTTTTTTAAGTTGCAATTTTACTGGCCAGAATTTATGTTGTTTTGAAAAACCCTTCTGTTAAATTTCCTGCAACGGGGAATTTTCTTTGGTTGTATTTTTATTATTTTTTCTACTGGGTCTGAGGTCAGAAGGTAGCATTTTAAAAACCCAGTCCCAACAAAAGGTTTTACTTTCTTTTCTTGGTATTGAAAAAACTTTTTGGGTTTCCCCTTTTTTTTAAATACTTAAAGGCAAATCAACAGTAGAATTAAGGGTCCTCAAAATTCTGCCGGGTACTGTTTTGTGCATAAAAGCCATTTGAAGGACAGTTATGCTCGATTTTTCCCGGTCCCTTGCAACCTAGCAAAACACAAACTTTAAGTACAAATAGAGTCTTTTTTTTGTTCTTTTCCCCGCTCTGTTGGGCTTAGAAGTGTCCAAGATAAATGTTGTCATGCTGTTTTTGTTTGCTCTAGGGAAACCTAGGGAAAAAAGCTGTCCCTGAAGAGAAAGTTGTGTAAGGAGGATTCGGGCTTTGTTTTTATTTTTTGTGCACCCCCCTTAAATAAGGGGGCCAAAACCATGATTAAGATCCCTTTTGTCAAAATTCTGTTTGCTTTAATATTGAATTCGTTACGGGATCCTTTTAAAAAGGGCCCTTATGTTTATTCTGTTGCTGAAGGAAATTTAAAAGGTTTGTCTTTTTGGGAATGGCGCTTGGTTCAGTCCCAAAAAAAAGTTGAAAGGTTTTAAAAAAAATGAAAAACTATTTTAAAGACCTCACCAAAGGAATTTTGGGGGATTTAAGTGATCAGCATACGATACTCCCCACCCAGTTGATGCGAAAAACCCCAGCAAAGTTTAACTTGGGTTTTAAAAAACTGCATCGGAAAGACTAACCCCACTTTTGCGAGTAGTCTTTTTTAATAGGGGGGTTAAAATCTGTTTTAATGGGGTTTTTACCTTTACTTTAAGGTGCCAGTTGGGTACAGAAATGGGCGAGGGGGTGGCAGTTGTTATAATTTTTTTGATTTTATGTGGCCCCAAAAGAAAATTTTGCATCAGTATTTTGAATGCAATATTTTTTTTTTGTTTTAAAAAAATTTTGTAACAATTTAAAAACTCAAAACCGCCCCTTTGTTTTTTGAACTTTCAAATTTATACCCAAAAGGGGGGGCCAAAACGGTCGCGTCCCTGAAATTTTTTTAAAAAAAGGGCGTTGGGTTTTTTATAATTAAAAACCAAGGGGAAAAAATAGATTACAAAAAATGAAAGGAAACAACGAGTTAAAAAAGTTAACAATACCTGATGGTTATTTTTGGGTTTTTTCACTAAAGAAGCAATGAGTAACTTTGAATTACTCTTAAAAATTAACAATTTAAATTAAAAAAAAATATTAACATTCAAAAAGAAGAAGCAAAATACGTTTTGTAGAGAGCTGTAAAATGCTAGGCTTTTCAATAGCAAACTAAACCCCTCATGTTTTAGTGTTTCGCCAGTTTAAACTACGTTTTTAGGGGGGGGAAATGGTCAATTTGCTTTCATTCATTACTTTGTTCTTTTTTGGGCGAACTAAGGGACTGATTTAAAACTTAAATGATGGAAGGCCCCCAATGTTTTAAGAGTTTTCCCTCGGGGGGAAAACTGCTTTTGCGATTTTGAAAAATTTTACATTTTCCCAATTTACAGTTTTTTTAAAAAATTAGTTTGTGGGGGGTTGGATATTTAATATAAAAATTTTCAGACAAAGCGGAAAAATTGGAAAAAGTGATAAACCCGCACATTGTTTTTTGAAATTAAAAAAAATAGTTACTAAAAAAAAAATGTCGCGTGGGCCAGAAGAACCGGAGGGTTTCATTTGCGCCTGTGAGGTGTATAAATTTTTGAATTTTTAAAAAACCTTGCAGACGTTGCGGACTTTGAAAAAAGAACCGGGGGTTTAGATAGGCAATTTGTATGGGTTTGAGTACACTAAAAAATGGTGTTTTTAAAAAGCAAAAAGGTTTGGACAGAAAAAATTTCCTAAAAAAAGAACAGCTGGGAACTAGAAAACAAATTAAAGTTTGGGTGTTTGAAATTTTAAAAAAAGTTCGAAAGCCCGACCCCAAATGGCCCCTTTTGAACCCTATTTAGAATGGGGGACATAAAATTTTGGGAAATTTTTAAGCCCCTTTACATATTTTTGCCATCAAAAAAAATTCAGGAAAAACATTCAACTCTGGCCCCCTTTCATGTAAAATCTTATGCCGACGAAAAATTGTCGGAAAAAGGGTTTAAATAAAGCGTATGGGGAAAAAAAAAAAGTACACTCCCCAGAAGGGGAAACGGGGTTTTTAAAAGGGTGCTTTACCCAAAATTTTCAGTTCATTTCCCCAAATGAATTAGGAGACCGTTCACCTGATATTTGAAATTTTTGTCTTTAAAAATTTAAAGGGGAGGGGGTGGGGGTTTTTGGGGGTTTTGTGACGTCTTTAAAGGGAATTCTATTAGCTTGGGGAAAACTTAGGGCGTTTAAAAAATTAAAATTACCGTTGTCATTCTTCACAATGACGAGGGGTAATTTAAAGGGGGATTAAAAACAAGCAAAAAAAATCAAATTTTTTAGTCAAATTGAAACAATTTTTACGGGAAATGAATTTTGGGTTAATCTTTCCATTTTGGCCCCGTTTGGGGTTTTTTTATACGAACAAGTTTTAAAAAGAGAAACATGTAAAAAAAAATAACTGGATTAGATTAAATTTGCTATAAAATAAGGGGCAGTTTAAAAATTTTTGCAAAAACTCCTCATTGGTCATTTATTTGTGGGCAGACTGGTTGTTTGGGGGAAAAAAAAAAAATTTATCCTCGACTGTTACAAACAGTTTATCGCTTAATTTTAATCATATTGTGGGTTTTTTGTCCAAACTTTAAAAGAAAAAGCTTTTTATGATAGAAGGTTTATATGGACGATGTGGAAAATTTATTTTGTTAATCCTAGCAAAAAACTGAGTGAAGGGGTTTTGGAAAAGTTTTTTAGACTGTTTTTTAAAAGGGAAAGCAACACTATTTATTATAGTTGGGCTGTTTGGCAGAAAAAGGGGAAAAGTTAAAAAGAGGGAAAAACTTTGTCAAAATATAGCCCTTTTGCGGAAGAAAAGGGTGGAATAAGTGTGTGGGGTTTTATTTCCCCCAAAAAATTAACTCAGTTTTAAAAGACTTAAAAGAACAGTTAAAGGGCTGTTGTTTTTTTTCAAAATTTAAAGACAGGGGATTTCATTTGATGAAAATTTTTCGTGAAAATGATGTTATTGAAAATGAACCCGGAAAACACAGGATTAAGCAAAAACTAAAATCTGAAAGTTTAGTAAATTAGTATTTAAAAAAGGATAACCTACAAAAGTTTTTTTTGTTTGAGTAATCTTAAATTTTTTGGGTTTTTGGGAAATCTTCTTGGGCAGAGAAAAGGGGAAAAACCCTTTTTTTGGGCCCCTTTCGCCCGAAAATGGTTGAGGGCGGGGTGGGCCGAATGAAGGTTTTTTTGTTCTCTGCGATTCTTCGGGCTGATGTTTCGTCGCCCCCGGGGACGTTTAGGGTGCGTATCCCTTTGTTTTTTTGGGCGGGCGGGACTGAAAACGAAAGGGCGAAGATTTGCGGGCTATATTTTGGGAAAACATAGTTTCGATATGATGCCCCCTTTCCGCCGACAATCTGGGGCAAACGAAGACACGTCAGCAATCAGGAGAAAAAACGATGTGAATTTTTTTTTCAAACATTTCTCTGTTTTTTCCATTCCGGGCCCCTCCCAAAATTTTTCGAGCTGGTGGAAAAATTTAAGGGCGTACAGGCGAACCCGTACGCAAAAATGAAAAACCATGAATGCCCGAGAAGTCCTATAGTGAGGACAGCACGCGTGAAAAGATGCGACGGGAAAGAAAAAGCAAACCTCTTTTTAAAATGGAGTTTATTTCCAGGAAAAAACGTTTTTTTAAACAGAATGGCTTGGAAGAAAACTCCCCGCGGCGGTTCGGGTTCAAATTTTTTTTGGGCGGGGATGTTTTGAGCGAGGGGGGAAATTGGGCAATTTACAATTGACAATGGTTTAATATTTTTTTGGCCCTAGAAGGGTTACACAAAAATAATTTTAATCAAAAACATTTCAATGTTTGAGAGAGAGGGAGGAGAGGGAGAGGGGTGAGAGAGAGGAGCGAGAGAGGGGAAAAGGGGGGGGGGAGGGGGGGAGAAGAGAGAGGAGAGTTATTTATCCAAATTTTTGTTCATTTTATTAATGTGTATTTGCAATAAAAAAATGACAAATGTTCAAAGCCAAAGTTATGGTAGATTGGAGATGAGGGGGCAAGAGGTTTTCCCCTTTTAAAAAAGTGAAAGTCGGGCTGTATAGATTGACCCACCTGAAATGCGCGCTAAAAAAAACGGGGGCGTTTTTTAGCAATTGGGTTTGCGCCCCTTTAAAGGTTGGGGAGCCTGTGGGCCCTTTGGGTTTTGGGTTCGTTGGGTCAACGGTTTTCGGCGATCCATGGGGGGGCCCGTTGGGTTTGGGGGACGGGTGGCGCCCCCCGGGGGGAGCTCATTCACGCCCCTCCGCGACTAAAACAATTTTGTGGGCGTAGGGGACTTAGTAGGTGGTGGCCCGGTTTTGTTGCTCAGAAAAGGCGCCCTGAACACCCCCGAAGTGACTTTTGGGAGCAGTGCAGTGTCCCTCGATTGGGGTTTCCCCTTGACGACTTTTACATTGACTGTCCCTGTGGATTTCCCGGGGGGGGCCGGGGCTTTCGGGGGGGGGCGACCGGCTGTGGCTTTTGGAGGGGTTTTTCGTTTAAGGGGCGGCGGGGGGCACTGCTCGATTTTGGCGGAAAAGGGTGGAACACACACAACCAAAACCACACACACACACACCCCACACACCACACAAAAATTTCCCCCAAACCCCGGGACTTTGAGATATGTTTTGGTTTTTTCCCTTTTTCATGGAAATTTTTAAATTGTAAAAAACCAAGCATCAGCCGTCTTTGTTTTGGGTGTCTCCCAATGGTGGAAAAAAATTTTTAGTAGGGTTTGGGAAAACCTGGATCTTTGGGGAAAATGGCTTTGGTTTTTAGTGAAAAAAGGGGGAAAGCAGTTTTGCTCTTATTTCATTTTCTGTTTAAATGACAAATGCTTTTAGTGTGGTTTTGTTAAAAATTTTGACTCCCCAGATTAAACCAATGTTAAAAACGGTGCGGAAAAATAGGCTTTGAGGGAAAAAAAAGGAAATAGAAAAAGTAATTTGTTTTTCATTGAAACACTTTCTTAATTTCGGGCCCTTCGGGGAAAGCCCAAAACATTCTTGTTTTTTTTACGAACTAGGCATTTATTTTCTCAAATTTTTCTTTAAATGTATCAAAAATTGGTGAAACTGACTTGAATAAAAGAAGGGCGACAGCATTTTAAAGCGTATTAAAAAGTTATTTATTTTAATTTAAAAGGTTACAAAAAGTTTTGCCATGTTTAAAAAAAAATTTGGATTTTCGTTTGGTTTTGGGGTCATCGGGTTTTTTCAAAAAAGTATCGGCTTTTTTAAATCTTTTTTAAACAAAAAAAATTTAGTGGGTTGTAAATGGAAAGGGTGGATGTACATTTTTACCCCCGGGATTTTTTTTGGTACGGGCTGTTTAAAGTTTATTGAAAAGGGCCTTAATTCGATTTAAAAAATAGATCTTTTTGGAGCGAATTGAAACAAGTTTTGTTTTTGGGGGTTTTCTGGTATTGCTTTTCTTTTTTTTTGTATTTAATGTCAGAAAATTAAAAAAATGCTTACCTTTCCATCTAGGGATTTTGGTTAAAGAAGGTTAAGTACCCCTTTTTTTATTTTTTTGTGTGAGTGATTTTAAAAATTTAAAACGTATCCCGCCAAAATACTGCAAGGTTCCTGTTAATTTTTTGATTTTACTTTGCTAATGTCAACAAGGGATGAGACTGCATTAAAAAAAATTAGCTATGTATATTTAGCATTTGCTCAAAAGGGTTTCAAAATTTTGACTCGTAGAATTTGGGATCTTCAATCTATTTCCAGAAAAAAAAGCTTTTGGTTATTGACTTTGCATTCGTTTTTTGTCATTGGATTATTTTGTTGTTTAGTCCGTTCAAACAGTTTTAAACCCCCTTTTGTAAGGGGTCAGGCCTTTATTGAAGAAGAATTCTGGTTTTGAGTCTCTCTCTCTCTCTCTGGGGGGGCCCTGAACGGGTGCAAAAATAGGAAAAGGGCTTATGTTTTTTGATTGTGTATGTGGGGGGTTCACCCCTGTCTTCGTCAACTTAAAAAAAAGGGGTTTTTTTGGGGCCAAAAGGAAGAGGGGCCCTGTTTTTGCCCACCTTTATAGTTGCCCAAAGGGAATTTGGGGTTTTGTTGGGGGTTGCTGACATTCTGTTCTGGGGGGGTGTTTTTTTATCGGTGTGGAGATGTTGAAAAAAAAACTGACCCCGCTAGGGCCCAAAGGGCGCAACAGTCAGAAAAGACCTCAGTGGGAAAATCAACAGTAAAGGGAAACCATGAATTCACCAACGCGCCAGTCGACAGAAGGGAAAAGACTGACCATTCTGTTGTAATGTGATTGACACTTTGCTAAAAATGAATCATGACTTAGTAAAGTTTGATTCGATGCAAAGTGACGTTAAGGAGCCTACGGGGGGAAATTTCAGAACCTTCAAACACAAAATAGCTACACTGGAAGAGGAGATTTCACTTGGGAAACAGGAAAAAAAAAGCTTACAAAAGTTGAAAGTAAATGTTAAAACCTTGAACGCAGAACTGATGGTTAGCAGATAGGTCAAAACGAATCAACTTCGTCATTCATGGAATACCACGGAAAGACGACAAAACGTGGAATGGAAATCCACGGAAAGACAACAAAACGTGAAATGGAATACCACGGAAAGACAAAAACGTGGAATGGAATACCACGGAAAGACGACAAAAACGTGGAAATGGATACCAGAAAGACAACAAAACGTGAAATGGAATACAGGGAAAAAGACAACAAAACGTGAAATGGAATCCCACGGAAAAGACGACAAACGGGGAAAATGGAAAAAACCACGGAAAGACAACAAAAACGTAAAATGGAATTTCCCACGGAAAGACAACAAAACGTGAAATGGATACCACGGAAAGACAAAAAAACGTGAAATGGAATCCCACGGAAAGACAACAAACGTTGAAATGGAATACCACGGAAAAAACAACAAAAACGTGAAAATGGAATACCACGGAAAGCAACAAAAAACGTGGAAAGATTGTGAAGACAAAGTCAGGGAACTGATTGTTGACAATCTGGAACTGCCAGGACAGTGTCAATTTGATCGTGAAAACCGGGGGCCCTCAGAGAAACACTCTCAATTGTGGCCAGGTGTAATTTTATGAAGAAAAGGGGGAAATTCTGAGAGTGAGAGGTAAGCTTAAAGGGACATCTATTTTCATTGAAGAGGACATCAGTAAAACAGTCCGAGAAATAAGGGAAAAAAATGGGTGTTTATCTAAAAGAGGCAAGAGAGGTTGTGAAAAAAGCCAGTATTGCTTTTGACCACCTCATTACTGATGGAACAAAATTGAACCTCGGCGTGTAACGGAATCTAGTTCGGACAAGATAGGTGTTTGGCCGGCCGAGTGTATTAAAACGAAATCTTGCCTCTAGAAATTTGATTTCACCATGGCAGAGTTGTCACAGGACAGTACTAAACAGAATACACCGGTCAAAGGCGTATCACAATTACGTCGAGCAACCCATGCACTTTCCATAGCTAGTGAACTGTGGGTGTGTCGCAGAATTCGGTGGATTTTGAAGAAAATGGACCTCACATGTTAGAGGGCAATACTAAAGAATTTTTGAAAAAAAGAAAATTTGTTAACTTGCAAAGAATGGCCACATTAATGTGTGTGTAAAAGTAGATAAGTAAATTCATCCTTTGCATTGGAATACAGCTGGTTTTCTGTCCAAACTGGATGATAAAGATTTGATTTAATTTGCTTCATCATTTCACTTTATTTGGTTAGTAGAGACATTAGTTGATTAGCTTTGATCCACTAGCATTTCGAATTACAAGCATAATGTAAACCAGCAGTTAAAGTCTCCAAACAGAAAGACGTTCTGGAGGAGTTCTTTTGTCTCATTAAAAACGAAGTTGGTAACTTTGTAACGGAAAATAACGAATAAAACATGGGCACTTCGTTTGTTTTTCTATAAACAAATCATTGTTTTAGTACTGATAAGGATATTCTTTTCATTTGTTTTTATATCCACCAGAACATTCTCCTTATTATAACTCTAGTAGTATGGACTGTAATCTAGAATGGCTTAAAGATATCCTTACGGATACCATTTTAACTAGCAATATGTGTAACGTGGTGTATTAGCATGGCTTGTCCGATCCTGTTGCTTTTGTTGTGGATTGTGTGTGGCAGTCATAACGTTTAATGATTTGTGCTCGTACATACGTATGAATACATGTGTGTGCGGGCACATATGTTTGCTTTGAGCTCTCCCATGTGAAGATTAACAGATTTAGCAACAGTAAAGTTTTCTATGATGGTTTGTCTTTATGTTGGTCGAAATCTAAGTATTGTGATTTCTATTATGTTCAGTGTGTTTCGCACATGATTTTGATGCCAAAAACCCAGGAAAAATGTCTCTGCTGTGTGTGCAGCTGGTATTTATTTAACTTTGTGGAGAAAACTGTTTTAACAGTGTTATGCGACGTTGTCCATTTCGGTTTTGGTGACTAAGAAGGTAAATAATCTCTAACTGTTTCGTTTTCTCAGTAACTTTGGATTTGAGGTTTGAAACCACCTGTGGATCTTAAATATGTCTAACAAATTAAAGACTGTCATAAAATGCGTGCAGGTGCAAGAAGCTGGGTTGCTCGTTGCAGTAATTAATTAGATGAACTTTGTCCCAGACCAGCTTCAATTGCTCTTGTGGAATTAACTGATGCATTTGAAGAATTTGACAGACGTGTGAACAACCTGGATGAAGCCTAGGCTAGTGTTAGTTTGAACTTAATGTCTCGGAGATCGAGAATGACATTGTCTAGATTGCTGAATTCAGCGTCTTCCTTTAGTGCTGCATTTGGAGTGGGGCCAGGGATGGTGATCAATGAGAAGGTGACCTGCTATTTTTTATATTTTTTTTTACTAAGGATTCTTCAGCAGCAGATCGAACGCTGAGAACGATCCCAGACCTTCGAGCCCGTCCAGGAATCTCGGGTGCCTACCAGTGTCGGTGAGGTGCAATCTGTGGCTGCCTGTTTCAGCGGTAACACTCTGTTGTGGAGACCAGACCTACTAGACCTACTGGTATTCTTTACAACCGTCCAGGACACAAGTTTGAACAATGTTTTAATCTAATCATGCCTCCAGTTGAAAATAGAAAAGACATTCTAAACGGTGTGGGGGACATGCTTTCTTTGTTTAACAACAACATAGGTAATTAATTCTGTCGATGCCGGGCTAGGTGCCCACAATGCAGGAAAAATCATCATGCTTTTTTGTCTGTACCAAAACAAGTTTGTTCTTCCCATGATACCACAGCAAGCAGTGCAAAACCCAACACTGCATGCACCTCAAACACAACATCAGATGCCTCTCTTGGAAACGCGAATGTTTCTAGTGTTAGTACTGTCTCTGAAAAATGTAATCATGTTTTGCTGCAAACTGCCAACGTTTCTGTACATGGGTAGGCAGGTGTACCTGAAGCCATTGTTTCGTTTGGTACTGGATCTGACAAATCATGTTTTAGTCAAGTTGTTGATAAGATTAGGCCTGAATGGATTGGGTCACATGGTCTTGCGTACGCAGCCTTTGGCAGGTAATGAAACAAGCAATGCTGAACGCATTTATGTGTATAATATGCGTTTGGGGTTATGTTGGGAATGTTGTCACTTTGAGACATTATCATTATGATATTATTATTATGACACCAGAAAATGCAGAACAGTATGAGTCATCTACAACTTGCTGGGTTTGTGGTAGTAGTGATTTTGCAACAGACGGCAATCCAAAATTCCGAGATCATGATCACATTGGTGGAAAATACAGAGAGGCAGCACAGAGTAGGTGTAATTTACAACTAACGTTTGACCTGAAGAACTGGAAGTTACCGATTTTTCCTCCATACCTTACGTGGTTACGATTGTCGTTTACACTGCAATCAATTACTAATGAATTTGATACGGTCTAATGCATTGCCAAGTCTTCGAATAAAAAACAACAAACAAACAACAAAACAAAACAAAACAAACAATCAAACAAAAAACCCACGACATTCTGACTGGACTTTTTGTCTTCCTTTGATTTAATGCGCTTGTGACATCATCATTAGAGTCCTTAGCACAATCATTAACCAGCTGTCTCATAACAGAAAAAAAAAAGTTTTTCTACACTTGCTAGAAAGCTGTTTATCCTTATAAATACATGATGTTTTTCTACACTTGCTAGAAAGGCTGTTTATCCTTATGAATACATGATGTTTTTCTACATTTGCTAGAAAGGCTGTTTATCCTTATGAATACATGATGTTTTCCTACACTTGCTAGAAAATCTGTTTATCCTTATGAATACATGAACAGTTGGGAAAGGTTTGATGAAGATGAACTTCCACCAAAGGGAGCATTCTTTTCTATTCTAAGCAGGAAAGATATAAGTGATTCTGATACCAGCATGCACAAGAAACATGGAAAAGTTTACAGTGCAAGACCATGGGAAATTACCATGATGCCCATCTAATGGCTGACGTCTGTTTGCTGGTAGACATATTTTAAATTTACAGAAAGACTCGTATGAAACATTACAGTCTGGATCCAGCACATTATGTTTGTGCCCCTGGAATGAGTTGGGATGCAATCTTAGAATTTATGGAGTACACATTGATCTGTTGTCTGATCTGCCAATGCTCCAAATGATTGAAATAGTCTGTATGGTGGAATCAGTATGGCATCATTATTGTAAAGTTTAGATCTAGTTGCAAAGTGAGGCAACTGCAGGCAGAAATCTAAACAAATTTTAAATGTAATCAATAGCGCACCACCAAAACCAAAAGTAGACGATCAATAGCGCACCGCCCAAAACAAAAAGTAGACAAAAATGAACGAGCAATCACTTATCTTCATCCACTTCAGCGCATGATGGGCGTTGAACGGACATTCAATGCCCATTTTTACACTGACGTGGATGAACATAAGATGAGGCTTGAAAGACTAAGGTGCTAGACAATACTGACATAACTACTCCCCTGGACTTGGAGGAACCTTATAATTACTCTCTCATGGATGGAGAATACTACACTCTCGAAATATGTTTTTTTTAATGCCTAAGATGTTTTGTGGAAACAAACCTCAAGTTTGTAAATGGGTAGGACATTGAGATGTATTTGTAAACAAGAATCTGAAGAATACCTGTGATATTGCTTAAGGGGCACTGCTCTTTTTTGGTGCATGATTAATCGGTTGTAATGGGAAAAAACGTTATTTGATTTCTATTTGTTTTGAAGTATGTCAAAGACGCTGATAGATTTGTGTAATTTGTAAAGTGCCCTATTATGTACATGGGCCATTGGATTTGAATGACGTGGGGGGAATGTAACTGTAAGGTACTACAATATTGTTTCGAGATCTTGCTCTCGTCAGGATGATGTTTGGGTCACCCACTGCCGGTGTTTTATAGCGCGTGGGGCCCAGTTGTCACTGTTTACACGTGCGGGTTAGTTGCACGTGTTTTTTTTTTTGTTTTTCAGGTAGTTGTTTGGGGGTGTGTTCACTAACAACGATTTCCATTTGTGCCTGCATTTGTTTACTATTTCTGTTTTAGTGTTTTTAAAATTGCTAAGTGCGGTTTTCATAGTATTAGCCATTTTTTCAGTTGACATAAGTTGCATCTTTTTGAAATATTATGTATGATGATGCCTTTTTATGATTTTCCAGGATATGTTATAGTTTATTTTACATCTTTAAGTTTCCAAATGTATTTGCTCAGTTCTGTTTAGTTTTTGAAATTTTCTTTATTGAATGACTGTTTGTGGTTTGCATATCTGGTTTTGAAGTGGTTCTCAGTAATCCCTATTTATAATTCTTTTTCATTTTCTGATGTCACAGTGGCTTGGTATACAATATTGTTGTAGAGGCATTATTGCTTAAGGGGCACTGCTCTTTTTTGGTGCAATTACAAGATTTCCTTTCTTCACCCTTCTTTGTTGTGTTGGTTTTCATTTTGTTGGATGCATCAATTCGGTTTTTGAGGTTGGGCATACATGAATATGATAGTTTGACGGTGTTTTTGTTGAATATTTTAGACAGTTTGTGTTCTTTTGGGAACGATGTTGTTAAGATTTTAAAGAATTCTTTCCCTATGTTTGTTTTAAGTTTCCCGTGTATGGGGGGGGGGGGGGGGGGTTATACCATATGATTTTCCCTTTTCCTGTTTTTCTTGCTTTTGTTCATGTTGTTATCAGGGTTGTATTGTAGTTTGTAGTTATAACCACTTTTTTGCAGGGCTTCTTGGTGCGGTGCTCTACTGCTGCGTTGTTGAATACTCTTTCGTTGCATGAGAGATTGGATAGTTCTTGTTTATGCCATTGGGTATGGTCTTTAATACAGATGGTGGATGATTACTTTTGATGTTTACATAGATAGGTGTGTCATTTGTTTCATATATGGTTTATTTATGTGGTTGTTGAGGCAAGTGTTATGTCTAAGTAGTTCACTAACTTTTTGTTTGCTTCAATGGCGATTTTTAAGTTATGATTTTGGAAGATTTTGCATAGTTTTTTTCTTTTCTTGTTTTCAATGGTTCTTGGGTTGTTGGTTACTGCAGCAAGGCCGTCGTCTCTATATAAAGCCCAACTTGCTTTCCAAGTTGTTTTCTGGATGTTGGACAGCATGAACAGTCCGGCCAATTCGCATGTTGCTGCACCATCATATGATTCCTTGGTTACGTCAAATGTTGAGTTTCTGTTCGTTTTCTTGACCCAGGTTTCATTTTTGCTGTGTAGTAATGTTTTCTTGGTGTGAAGGATGATTTCCAATTCTGTTTCTGTTATGTCTGTGTGTTACTAGAAAATTTCAGAGCTTTGGTGAATAGTTCTTCGTCTAAAGATGGGTTAGAAGTCTACCATGTCGAATGTGATGAATACTGTGTTCCTTTGTTCATTGAGTTTTTTGAACCATTGGTCCCTGCGTTTGTAATCTTCCAGAGGATGTGTTCAAGAGTTTGATTTACTTTTTTTTTTTATTACTTTTTCTAAAATTTTCTGACTTATTGTGCCTACATTTAGAAATAGAGTTTGTTACTTACGCAAATGACATTGACAAACAAAGCACATGACAAGACACAATGCATTTCAACCACATGGGTCTTCTTCAGGCGAAAAAAATAAATCACATTTAACATTTGGGACAGTAACAAACAAAGAACGAAAAATGACTCATCTGTTGTTGTCCATGTGGTGGGGAGGAATAGCCGGTAGGCGGAATGACATGGGGGATTAGGGAGAGGAAAAGGAGGGGGGGGGTTGCGTAGGGGAGGGGGTTGTGTGTGTGTGTGTTGATAGGGTTGTGTGTCTAGTTTATTGGGGTGGTTGTGATATCTTTGTGACGGTTGTGGTAATGGTGGATTGTTTAATAATGGAAAGGGGGGAAAAAGGGTGGGGGGGGTGGTGTGATATCTTTGTGACGGTTGTGGTAATGGTGGATTGATAATAATGGTAAGGGGGAAAGGGTGGGGGGGGTGGTGTGATATCTTTGTGAGGGGTGTGGTAATGGTGGTTGATAATAATGGTAAGGGGGAAAGGGGGGGGGGGGGGGGGGGGGAGGGAACTGGGGAAAAAATTAATAATAATAAAAATAATAAATAAAAATAATTAAAAAAAGAAAAGGTTTAGGTGAATAAAATAAATGATTTCGTTGGGTGATGAAAGAGGTGGTGGTAGTTATGCGTGGGTATTTGTGAAAGTGTGTGGGTAATGTTATGGAGGAGGGAAGGGGAGGGAAGATAAATGGGTGAAAAGGGTATGATCGGGAGGGGGGGGTGGGTTGAGGGGGGAAAAAAATATAAAAAAAATAAAAAATAAGGGGCGGGGGGTGAATGGGGAGGGAGGAGGGTAATGTGTTTGTGTGTGTGGGGGGGGGGGGGGGGAGGGGGGCAAGAGAAGGAGAGCTCATATCTCTTCATCCACTATGGGGTGGGGGGTGGGGGTGGGAGGTTCATATAATGGTGTTGTTTAAAAAGTGAACAATGCTGTGGGTTGTGTTCATTGTAACAGGTGGAAAGAAATGTGTTGGCATCAATATGCTGATGTTTGTTGAGAGAAGTAGCAGTGATCAATGAAAAACAGGGTATCATGTGTTGCACACACACACACACACACAACACCACACACACACACCACACACACACACACACACACACCACACACCACACCAACACACAAAACCAACACACACACAAAGTGGGGGGATGGGGACCACATAAACATTGTTCTGGGTGAGTTAAGATCATTTTAATCATAATGAGACAACTGTGGAAAGTTTTCACACACATTTACTACACATACACTCATTCATACACACACACACACACACACACACACACCCCAACACACACACACACACACACACACACACACACATATTAAAAAAATAGTATCATCAATTAGTCACTGATAGGTGATGATCATATAGATCAACGGTTGGGTGCAGGAAGAGATTCTTCTCCGTTCCCTTAGGAGGATGGTGGAGGTACTGGCAAGGGCTTCTGTATGGTGAAGGGTCTCTCCCGTGGTCAATAAAGGTTTGCACTCTCGGTTGTGTTGGGAGGCCAGGATTGTTCTTTTGGTGTTGTTGGACTGTTCCACCGTCATTGGGGTGCATGGATAAATTAAAGACCCACCAGGGGAGTATTGCAGAGATGTGATGTCACAGTCTGGAGTGCCCCGTTCTCAGTATCACAATTGTGGTCTTCTTCTTCGTTTACTTCGGTAGGAATCCTGGAGGTACTGACGGAGGTTGCTTATGGTGAAGACCCCCCAGTGGTCAGTATTTGGTTTTGCATCATTGGTGAGTTGGCAGGCCAAAGGGTTTTCCCCTTTGGGCCCTTTCTGGGAATGCTCCGCTGTCTCTTGGGCTGCAAATGCATTTTGGGAATTTGAAGACTCACAGGTGTGGAGTATTGTGGACCTGTGATGTTGAGGTCAGGGGGCCTTTTTCTTCAGTCCAACAATGTTCACTTGGTCTGATCGGGGCATCCGGTAGCATGCCCTCCCTCTTGTTGAAGTCTGGGTGTGCTCAAGTCATTTCCTAATTGTTCCTTGGAAATTTTAGATTTATTCCAAGGAGACTACCTTTTACAGTTGGGGCTGCTGTCCTCCTTCCTTTTTCAGTTAGTTGGCTTCTTCATTTCCATATAGTGCAGTATGGGGTGTTCACTGGATGGGAGTCTCTTCAGTGATGATAGATGGTAATAATTTTAAATAAGTAGTACCCAGGGTGGTGACCATTGTTATACAAGCGGGAAAAAATGCAAATGGTGATGGTGCAATGGGCAAAGGGGGGGGGGACATAGGAAATATCAATGACCTGTGGGTGATGCTCACTGGCATGGGTGAGATCAATGGTACTGTAGGATGATAGTCACAGAGGTAAGTGGAATAATAAGGGGGCATTGGTAATAATTTTTGCAGGTTGAGGGAAAATGGGTGGAGGGAGGTTTGGGGGAGATGATGGTGGGTGATGGGCATGTTTCATTGGAGGTACTGTAGGACGATGATAATTGTTGTATAAGTGGGATGATGTTGTGGCATGGTGTAAAGTGCCGGGGGTGATGGTCATGTTTCATTGGAGGTACTGTAGGATGATGATAATTGTTGTATAAGCGGGATGGTGTTGGGGCATGGTGTGAAGTGCCGGTGGGGAATGGGGCAGGCTAAAAGATGGGTGGATGATGATGATGGTCAAGGTGTAGGTATGGTCACAGTGGTGTAGGATGATGGCATTTTGTAAAAAGGGGTAGGAGAGTGCATTAGTAAGTGTGATTTTTATTTCCAGTGGGGGAGTAAAGGAAATGATCGTGACTGATGGATGTTGATAGCTGTGATGAGATCTACAGTACTATAGGGGGTGGCAGTTGTCATAAGTGAAATTTAAAGTTTTTGGCATTGATGCAGTTTAAAGCCATTTGGAGAAAAAAAAAGGGATGATGAATAATGGATAATTGGTCAATGTCTTTAAGTGGGACAAACGTGCTATAGGATGTTGTTCATGCCATAAGTGAAATAGTAAGTATGATAGCATTGGCATGATATGCCAGCTGTGTTTAAAAAAAAAATTGGGGGGGGGGGGGGGGGGGGGGGGAGGGAATGATCAATGACTCGATTGATGGGGAAGGTTGTATAGATGAAATAATCACCGTTCTATACACAAAATGGGCATGTATAATACATGCATGCACACACATGTACATAAGCACATCCAACAAAACAACACACTATATGCAAACATACACACATATGTCAAATTAGTTCAGATTTAGATGGTTTTATTAGTCTACATGTTGGGTTGGGTTTTAAAAGTTGGGCTTATGATCCTTGAGTGTTATAAAGGCTGCTTTTGTTTCTGTCGCTTTTTATCCTGTCACTTGGTTCTGCGATGCACAAGTTCTTTTTCTTTTAATGCGGATATTGTCATGTGAACTTTTGTCGGCTTTTTGTATTTTTTCGGAATGTTTTTATTTAAGAAGTTGTGAGTATTTATTTGGCATCATCATACAGTGATATTTAAAAAAGATGCAATTATGTTTAATGAAAAATGGTAATGCAATGTAAACCACGCTTAGCAACTTTAAACACTAAAAGAAATAGTAAACAACTGCAGGCACAAATGGAAAACGTTGTTAGTGAACACCCCAAACAACTACCTGAAAACCCCCCCAAAACACGTGCAACTAACCGCAGTATAAACAGTGACAACTGGGCCCCACACGCTATAAAACACCGGCGGTGGGTGCCCCCAAACATCATCCAGATGAGAGCAAGAGCTCGAAACAATATTGTAGATTTTAATATTCCTTTTAATACTTGATTTTAAACATACAATGCTCCCAAGGGGCCGAGCGCTCTAGAAATCATTTTAGGCATTCTAATAATATTCATGGTATAATATTATATATATATATATTATATATATATATATATATATATAATATATATATATAATCTCTCTGTGTGTGCGTGAGTGCGTGCGTGCGTGCACGCGCGCGCGTGTATATATGTGTGTGTGTGTGTGTGTGTGTGTGTGTGTGTGTGTGTGTGTGTGTGTGTGTGTGTGTGTGTGTGTGTGGTGTGTGTGTGTGTTCTTCTTCAGTTTAACGTCTATCCACGTTAAGTGATATTAGACAATGTTAGAGGGAAAGGGGGGAGGGGTAGAGGTATTAAGTAATATATTCAAAGGCTTTGAAGAAAAACAGCAACAGCAACAATAAAATAGACAACTATGAGCTAACAAAGAACTACTGATCAAAACACTCAACATCGGCTCCAGTTTACAGAACAGAAAAAATAGGACTTCGATGTAATGAAACTGCAATTTCACACATCAGTGATAAATCTAATACAACTTGATCCAGAGAACATTTAGGTAGGGATGGTAGGTAAGGTTTTAAGTGCTCATGTTGAAAATGGATGCGATTATTTGTGATTTTTCCGCCACAAAGGCATGTTATGTTCTTACAAACTTTGTCTTAAAAGCATTCAATTTGATCTTATAAATCAAAGAAATTATAATCCGTGAATAAGGTAAGCTACATTGATGAAATGAATTAAGTGTGTCAATGTTTATTAGCTGGCGTAAGTGAGTATCTAGAAAACATCCAGAACTTTTTAGTGTTTTTTTTCTAAAATGTTTCCAGCACGCATTTTCTAATAGACTGTATCCCTCATGGACAGACAATGGAATACGGACACATTCTGACCCGCTTGTATTTCTTGCTCCCCACTTTGCTGCTCTGTCGACCCTCTCATTAAACTGAATACCACAGTGCGAAGGAACCCAACAGAAAGAGATACTTGTACCCTTATAACCAAAAAAATGTATTAATTCCTGACTGTCTGTAATTAAATCTTTTCTTATGGTGTCGATTTGCTGAGGGCAAATAAAACGATTTTGAATCGACACAAAAGAGGGCCTGAAGTGTTGGGTAAGAAAGATCAAGAAGATAAAACAGGGCCATTAAAATGGCAGTTAGCTCGGCTGAAAAATGGATCTGTTTTTTTCCAAGGTAGTAAGATTTTTCCACCTTTATAGAAGGAATAGCAAATGCTGCACCTGCTTCTTTGGTATCTAAAAGAGACCCGTCTGTATATATCTTTACATGAAGCGGGTACGAGTTTTCTATATACTCTTTTACTGTTATGCCAATTAAGTTTTCATTGTCACTTTTTTTTCAAAGACGAATGGTTGATATCAAATGATGCTTTTTGAAGTTCCCATGGTGGGCTGGGAGATGAAGGGAGTTGAGGTTTAATCATTTCGGTATGGTTAATTCCTGACTCTTCGAATAAATTGGAAGTGAAAGTCCTAATTGTCGTAAGCGAGGAGATTGATTTTGCTCTTTTAGGGAAGTTAATATCAGATCTACAACTAACTTCGTTTTCAACATTGCTGTCACATGTTGAAGATCGTAAGACATACTTTGCGACAGTGAGCTGTCGATACTTATCTAATGGTAATACACCAATTTCGCGATATGTTCTTAGGGACGATGCATGATATGGCTAGTTTGAAAGCTTTGCAATCCAAGCTCTGCATTTTCTTCAGCAAACTTGTCGGGGCACTGAAGAAAACTTCTTGTCCGTAAGTGAGTCTTGACGTATCAGCGATAATGCCAGGTGTTTGAGTACATTAGCATCTTGGCCCAGTTTTGTTTTTGTATAACTTTTAGAAAATTAAAACTTTTTGTGGCCTTTGTTAATAGATATTGAATTGTGGTTCCACGTTAACTTTGAAGTAATGTATACTCCAAGAAATGTTACCATCGGTCTGTACTCTAGGATTTCTTTATCTATTCGAAAAATGGGTAACTCTGGTCGATTGGGCCCACTATTGAAAAGTACAAGATTAGTTTTTTTCGATGATAACAAAAGTCCATTCTCCATCATGTAATTATTTAAGTTATCAAGTTCCCGTTGATACAATTTTCTAAAATAGTTCAGCTGTTTTTTTTGGGGGGGTTTCCTTTTTATGGTAACTTTCATCCACATGCATATGTCATCTGCATATTGTACTATTACAATATTATTTGACACAGATTGTGGTAAATCATAGAATATTGAATAAATAGGGGCAATAACTGATCCCTGTGGGATTCCCATTTGGGGAAATCTTAAGGTGGAATAGGAGTTGCCTACTTTTGTTTGCATACTTCTGTCAGATAAGAAATTCTTAACATAGTCATATATATGTCCAGATAGACCAATACTTTTTATTTTATACAGTAATCTACCATGCAAGACATGGTCATAGGCTTTCTTTATATCAAAGAATGTTGCCAGTACATTTTCTAAAACTTTTTTGGCCTTTGTTAATAGATATTGAATATGATGTAATCTACAGTAATCTACCATGCAAGACATGTTCATAGGCTTTGTTTATATCAACGAATGTAGCCAGTATATTTTTTTAAACTTTTTTTTGCCTTTGTTAATAGATATTGAATATGATGGTTCCACGTTAACTTTGAAGTAATGTATACTCCAAGAAATGTTACTCCAAGAAAAGTTTTAATGCATGATTCGAATGAGAAATGGCTAATCGCTGGTGACTTCAACGCTCATTCACCTTCTTAACATAGTCATATATATGTCCAGATAGACCAATACTTTTTAATTTATACAGTAATCTACCATGCAAGACATGGTCATAGGCTTTCTTCATATCAAAGAATGTTGCCAGTACATTTTTTCTGTGAGCAAACTGATGTTTAATCTGCGTTGTTAGTTTCACTAAATGATCAATTGTACTTCTCGTCTTCCTGAAACCTGCTTGATTGGTAGGGATGACTTTCTTTTATCACAATGGTAAATTAGTCTGTTTAAAATGATCTTTTCTAGCAGCTTACCGGTGTGTGATGTTAGAGCAAAGGGTCTGTAATTATTTTTATCTTTCTTTGACTTTCCTTGTTTTGGTATTGGAACTATGATTGGGTGTTTCCATACCTTTGGAATATGACCTTCATCCCAGCATTTTTGAAACAATTCATGTAGTAATATAATCCAGTTTTCCGGCAAATGTTTTAACATTATGCTAGATATTGCGTCTGCTCCGACTGACGTTTTCTTATCACTTAAAGAAACAGCGTGTCTTTCAGTTCTTTCAAAGTAATTGGGGCATTGACATAATTTGCATTATCGGGTACTGGATCTTTATACATATCTTTTTGGGCCTCGTTTTCCCTCAAAGTTCTTATTTCTTTTGGAAGAT
The DNA here is from genome assembly GCA_018398815.1 of Conus ventricosus. Taxonomy (NCBI): domain Eukaryota; kingdom Metazoa; phylum Mollusca; class Gastropoda; order Neogastropoda; family Conidae; genus Conus; species Conus ventricosus. Next base: position 71,385 of record JAFLJL010013464.1, on the reverse strand, counting down.
TATTAGGAAGCATTGTATCAGAAAACATGTCGACGAACGACTCAGCCTTTTGTAAATTAGAAGGAAATTCATTACCTTCAATCCTGACTGGACATAATGGTAAATGTACTCCATTTTTCATGTTATTCAATTTTGTCCATATCTTTTGTAGGTCTTTATGGCTATAAACCTCATCTGTACAAAATGTAGCCCCAAAACTGCCGTTTAGCTTGTGCTATTGTTTTGTTACTAAATGAATTCGCTTTCCTCAGGGGGATGTGAATTTTCTGTTTTTTTATCTGTAAGTATATTTTGAATAAACGTTTCTTTTCGTTCACAACTTTCTCACAAACTTCGTTCCACCAGATGTTTCCCGAATGCTTGTCAGATTTTAAATTAGAATATTTCGGTATGGAACGATCAGCTGCTTGTAACACAGTGTTCGTGATTTTTGAATAAATTTGTTGATTCATCATCTGTTATGTCATTAGTATTTGCGATTTTAAAATATTCTCAACATTTTCCAGTTAGCACACTTATAGTTATATAGCTATAATGTCTTTGTCTGTCGAAGTCTGGACTAAGTTATCATTAAGAGTAATAATACGGGTAAGTGGTCACTTCCTAAGCTATCAGTATGTGTGTTCCAGTCACTATTTGGTACAAGGATGGGAGAAAAAAGAGACAGATTGTGACATTCATTCAAAAGCTCGGTTCTTTTTCATTAAAAAAATGACGCAATCGATACTGACGTTTTATTCGCTCTGCGCTGGATTAATGTAGAAAGAAACTCGTGGAGGGCGTGGCAGCAGAGAGTCCTCAGAAGAGAAAGCCCCCTTCAAGCAAGTGTTTCGGCCCTTATCTCCTGACCTCTAGGGGGTTGGGCCACCCCCGTTTCAGGGACTGCAGATGTCCCTCTGCTGCCCCTTTTTTTTCCCCATCTTGGGACGAGCCATGGCGGGGAAATTCGAACCCATGCCCCTCGGACATGCACATTTTCTACTTAATGACTCGTGCTTTAACCACTGAGCCACAGGGACACCTGGTATTGTAGGGAAATTAAGCCTTATGAAGTTCATTTTGTTCCCCCTTGACCAGACCCAGCTTGAACACCTCTCTGCCGTTTCCCTGCCATTGCTTTCAGGGCTCTGGTTTTTTCCTTCCCTGCAACTGAGAGCGTTTCATGAGGCGGTATGCAGACGTTCCTACAAATCCCCTAGCTCCAATTTCTGCGTCAGGACATTGACCTATAGCCTTCTTCCTCAGGCTGTTTGCCAGACGCATTAATATTTCTATGTCCAAACGACAAAACTAATTGTTAGTTTTTGCTTACAGCAGTACGTTTTATAATTTCAAGCGTCAAGCAGACTTGCTTTGTATTAATAATAAAATAATTTTTACAATCGTAGGGTATGGAAACCATCGTACTGACAAATCGCGACCGTCCAAGTGTCAGTGGTTTCTCCGTCCGCGCATGTGCAGTGAGTATTAACCGTTGTATCTACCATCTTGGACACCCCGGTTTGTCGTTGAAATTGGTCCGTAAAAAAGGTCTAATTATTCGAGAGCAAGAAACCTTTGAAACATCAGTCATGGCCGGCTAAAGGGGGCACTACGGGGCATAGGACGACACCCACAACTTTTTTCGGGAAAGCTGAACGAGTCTCATCGTTCCGTGGGCGAGCCCGTAGCTGTAGTCAAGAAGTCATGTTGAGGTAAATAGGTCTAAATCATTTTTTTCGTTAGAGCAACAAAATCTATTTAAATTATAATCGCATTAAGGCACATTTACCATTTCAATAATAATTTTGTGAGCGCGATCATTTAATATGCTCTGAATTAAATATTTCAGGTTTACAGTCAACACGTATGATTGATCGTAGAGCGTCATTTCATCTGTTTGCTCTCATCATATCGTGTTTGCCATGTACTAACCCCATATTATGGAAATTCAATTTCAGCTCACCGTTGTATGCAACCCATATTTAGAGATGTGATTTTTGGTGAATGCAAAATTTTTATTTATAAGAGTCGTAAACGATTCAAGTTACGAAACGAAGCATTTTCTCGGATCAAAGTGATCTGTTAATATGAAGATTGACGCCATTGATTCAATCTGTTCAAGGATTAAATATGATTGTAATTCATCAAGCATTAAGCCTTGGCGAATAAATCAGTCAAGGCAGGTTGGAATATTCGTATATTTTTTTCCTTCTTTGTTGATGAGTTTCATCGTAAAGCAATTTTTTGAAGGAAATCAATTGTAAATGTAGAGCAAGCTAGTGCAATTGTAAAGTGTGTTAGAACTTTGTGATGGGTGGAATAGTGATGTGCCACCATAGTGCAAGATCTAAGACAATTGTTATCTTGCAGGTCCCGTCTTATCTTACTCCTGTTTTCATCTCTACTCCGTTTTACGACCACTCCTCTTCATCTTCACCTTCGGCACACGTCTTTACCCCGCTACATCCTTCGTCGGGGGAACGTGCTGGTGTGTCGACCTTACCGGGATCTGGAAGAGAACTGTGAACGCCAGTGGAACTCCGGAACGTTTACACGATTCCGTGAAGCTGAGTGGCAATCACATAAACACATCCCTCCATATCCAAGCACGCCATAACACACTCAGACATTTTTTTCAAAATTTATTTGTGTGTGACTATATTCTGTGTGAAACCTCCGGAAGATATATTTTGTAGCACGAGCGGACAGTCTAATTCGTGCTACTGCAAAAGCGAAGTGAAAGGACAGGACTTTCTCGTATTGGTGTATGTGCATGATAATATCTTTTGTATGCAAACTATTTCATAGGGAACAAACGCATCACATTCAAAGCAACCACACCCCATATCACGGCGGGATCATCATCACTTTATCATATTATTAATTCCGTTGTTGTGTCTAAATCAACCTCTGATTCCATCTGGGGAAAAGAAAGTGAAGGGTGCGGACGAAAGCTTGACTTTCCTGTACGGTCATCGTTCTTGCCTGAGCATTCAACCATCATTTATGAAGGGGTCTTATTAAAAACGTCACATATTATTTGGGGGCTCGTCCCGGGGATCTTTCGATCTGAAAGTACCTGGAAGATTCAGTGACACAGGCAAGAATTGTAGACCGCAACCTTCACTCTTTTTCTAGTGGGGGTTGGGCGGTTGTGCCTATGATCTATTTTATGTGTTTGACCATCTAAACACATAATTAGAAAAATTTAAATTTTACATTTTTGTTCATAAATCATTTATATTTATTTTGTTAGTCGCGACGCTATTTGTTCATGATTTCCCTAATCCTAGAAAAGGCCTCAACACGTACAGAGAACGTAACGACCTTGGCCAGTTCACGCCCATATTACCACGACAGTTTTGACTTCTTATTAGATCTATTTTACTAGATCCATTGTTAAGAAAAAGATTGGTTTCAAGTTGCCAGGTGATTTTGCAATTTTGACTTTACTGCATTGGTGTTGTGCAGTGGTGTATTTGTGTCGGATTGGGACCACAATGATTAGAGTAAAGATTGTTTACTCTAAAGCGGCATTCAACGTAGCTTTTTAAACGTGGGTGCAGGTGGCACCACGGCTATTTTGCGGGGCGCCGTAAGTTTTCGTGAATCGACGTACGATATCATAGATATTTTTCAGCACGTCCGTTCGTCATTTAGCACGTTCGTTCCGTAGCTGTGTGTGCAAACCGTGGGTTGGTTTTGTTGACGGGGTTTTGAATACACGTGTTGGGGTTTCAAGTGTTGTTATCCCCTTTTTTTATTTCACGGTTTTTGTGTAGTGTGTTTCCCAGTCGTGGTGGGAAAGTTGTTTCCTTACACTCTGTGTTTTGGAACTTTGTTTAAAATTTAAATTTGGCACTAACGCGTGACGGTTTTCAGTTTCCGCTTTATTTGTATTTATTAAATTTGTTAAGACAACAGGACTTGCAGTGGTAGACGACATGCCGACAAGAAAGTCCCGACGTCAGGCATCTGCCACGACGAAAGTCAGTCTCAAAAATTTCGACAAGTGCGCAATTCCAAAAATGGAAAGCCGGGGAAACTAGAGCTAGGCCTAAAAGGAGCAGAACTCGCTCTTTACATCAAAGAGAAGGAACTGAGGAAAGAGAACGAGAGAAGAACGTGAGGAAAGAGAACGGAAGAAAGAAAGGAGGAAAGAGATCGAGAAGAAAAAAGAGGCGAGAGACAATTACAGCTAGGTTAGCTAGAGTTAAAGCAGGAAGCAGTGGTGATGCTCAACCAAGTGCAGCGCCCAATCCATTCTTCAGACGGGTAGTGTCGGCTAAGGTCAAGTTCCCTTTCTTGAGGACAAGGACGACCTTGAGTCAAAATTTGACTCAATTTGAGAAGGTGGCAGTCATTAATGGATGGAAAACGAGGGGGAAGGGGGTGCCAGGTTAGCTCCATTACTCAAGGGCAGAGCTAGGGAAGCGTATGAAAAACTCCCCGCGGCAGAGTCGGTGGACTATAACCTCATCAACAGGCACTTTTTGCATAAGTATCAACTGAGTGCTGATCATTACAGACAGAAATTTGTACAGCACGCAAAGAGAGCACTGATACGTCATTGTCACTATGGATCTTTTGTCTATGGGGGCAAAGGAGGTGGTTGAATTTGTCCAACAGGACAGAAAAGGATTTGAAAGAGATGTTAATCCTAGAGAATTTTCTGGAAGCATTGCCTTTTGATCAGGCGAGATTTGTCAGGAAGAGAGAGATCCACAGACCGGAAGGAAGCTGTTTGCAGCAGCAGATCAAATTTGAACAGACGAGACTTGTGGAGAGGAGTTATCGTGAGAGCAACCCTGATCATCGTAGGTATGGCATGGGAGTGAAAACAGAGGCCCACACAAGGAAGTCGGAAGGAGGAAAGCCAAGGGGATCTGTACCTGACAGGGGAGGAAACGACAGGAGAAATTATCGCTTCCAGATAAAATGTTACCGATGTGGAGGACCACATCCCCAAAGGGATTGCACACAAAAGAGAAATGACACAGCGATGTGTACTACGACAGCGGCTTGCACAATGTCAACTAAAAAAATGATCAACAGTTGTGTGATAGTTGTAAAGGGATCGAGTTCAATCCCTATTGCACGGTAGAAGTCGAAGGAGAAACGGCGGATGCTGTGGAGATACAGGCTCTACCATGACGATCGTGAGGAAGGACTTAGTTCCAGAACATTGTTACACAGGTCAGAAAAAAGAGGTTCACTGGCATCGTCATCAGTCAAACAAATCTTCCTGTGGCCAGTGTACATATGGAGACTCCCTACTTTTCAGACAAGACTGAAGTACCGTTATGGAAAAACCCTTTGCCCGTATTGATTGGAAATACACGCAAGCAAGAAAAGGAGGGATCATTAAACGTACCCGTCTATCCCATCCAAGGGGCAGCAGTTCCCGGGCAAGCAGATGAAACCGCTCAAGATCAAAGAAGCGACATGCAGCATTTTATCTCCTTGCAGAGTTAAAAGAAGAACAGACAAAAGAAACCCCTCACTCAAGAAGTTGTTTGAGTTGGCCCGTAAACCAGAGAACGCACGTAACAGCAAACAGGTGTTTAAACATCATTTATAATCAAGAAAAGGGGAAAACTGTATAGGAAGGTGCGTACACCAACGACGCAACATACCCAAGTTGTGGTACCAGGAAACTGAGATCTAATGTACTACAAGTAGCTCCCTGACATTCCCATGTCTGGACACTCGGTGTAAGACGTACGAAAGGCGTCTGCTACATGGGTGATTTCTTTGGCCAGGAGTGGAAGGTGACGTCAAAAAAATATTGTGCGCATGCGATACGTGTCAGAGATTTTACGGCAGAAAATAGTATTAGGAAAGCGCCAGTTCAGAGGATGCGGCTGATCGAAATACCGTTCCATCGTGTTGCAGTGGACATCATCGGACCCATCAACCCCCTGTCATCATCAGGGAAGAGATACATTCTCACCGTCATCGTTATGCTACGCGCTACGCAGAAGCAACGGCACTCCGTAACATCAACACAGAAAGCAGTGGCTGAAGCTTTGTGGGAAATCTGGACGCGAGGGGAATACCAACACAAATTCTCACGGACAGAGGTAGTCAATTTCTTTCTGGGACAATCAAGAGCTCAACAGACTCTTGAACATCAAAGGTATCACCAAAAACGCCATACACGCTCAGACCAACGACTAGGAAAGATTCAATGGCACGTTAGAAGTCATGTTGAAGAAACTTTGTTTTGATCAACCCAAAGAATGGGACAGATTTCTTCCTGCAGTATTGTTCGCTTACAGGGAAGCACCACAAGAATCACTGAAGTTCTCACCATTTGAACTACTATATGGGGGACATGTGCGTGGCCAATGCAGGTCTTAAAACAAATATGGACAGACGAGGAGCTGGAGACAGACGTCAGAAAACGCGGAATATGTCATCGATCTGAAGGAGAGGATCGGAAGAAACATGCAAGATAGCTCGTGACAATCTGGACAAGGCTGCCGGACGACAAGCAAAGCACTACAACAGGAAGACGAAAAAGAGACAAACCATTCCTGGAAACAAAGTATTAGTGCTGATTCCACAGAAACATAACCCAAGCTCCAGTTTAAAGTGGAAAGGACCGTACACCATTTCCAGAAGAGTCAATCCAGTCGATTACAAGATTGAGATCAACGGCAAGGAGAAGACATATCACATCAATCTCCTCAAAGAGTACTTCGAAAGAGAGGGACTGAAACAGCAGGAGTACGTCGCAGTTGTTTATGCAGGAGGAGGACCATGAAGAGTAATCTGACTGATCATATACCACTCATACCTTTGATGAGAACCGAGGGCTCCAGCAATGTCGCATATGGACCCCAGCTATCCAGGGAACAGAAGACAGAGCTGGAAAACATTGTTCGTCGTCATGACGAAATCATCACCGATTTTGCCAGGCGAAAACCCAAACTATTTTCCTGCGAATGAGACTGGCATCACAACAACCAGTGAAGGTACATCAGTACCCGGTGCCACACTCTCAAATAGAAACGGTTGAAAAGAGGTGATCAAATGCTAGCCATGGGGTGATAGAACCAGCCATATCACCATACAATGCGCCCATTGTATTAGTTAAGAAGAAAGACTCCCAGTCAGGTTCTGTATCGACTACAGGAGACTGAATCTCATGACAGAATTCGATGCAGAGCCACTGCCAGACATCGAAACGATCTTTGCAAAGATCGGGAAAGCAAAATACTTTTCCAAAATTGATCTGTCAAAGGGGTTCTGGCAGATTCAAATGACGAGAAAGACAAGCCAAAGACAGCTTTCAGTACCCCCAAGGGACAGTATCAGTGGAGACGTTATGCCCTTTGGCATGAGGAACGCAAGTGCCGTGTTCACAAGGATGGGGAAAGGGGAAAATTTTTGAGTGACATAAATCAAAGGATGCCCCAACTTTATTGATGAAAATTTTAATCGCTTCTGAGACTTGGGAGGAACATGTTGAGGCAATCAAAGCCTACTTAAGAGACTGCAAGGGGCAGGGCTCCACTGCGAAACCATCCAAATGCTTTTTTGGATTCCATGAATTACCGTTCTAGGACATCAGGTTGGACGAGGTCAGGTCAGGCCAGAGGCGGACAAGCTGGAAAAGCTTGAGAAGACCCAGAGACCGAAGACCAAGAAAGAGCTCAGGGATTCCTGGGTTTGGCAGGATTTTCGGAATTTGTTCCGAACTTCGCCATGATTGCTGTTCCATTTACAGATCTGACAAAGAAAGGGCCAGCCGGGAAGATTGTATGGTCGGAGGCATGTGGGAAAAAGCCTGAGGACGCTGAAGAACAAAAATCATGCGATTGCCAGACAGGGGAAAAGCCCCATGTGCTACGCACAGACGCCAGCGATCTGGGGCTGGGGGCAGTTCTACTTCAAGAGCAGACGGGAAAGCTCAGCCAGTGGCTTACGCCAGTAAAAAGTCAACAAGCCCGAAAGGAACTACGCCACAGTGGAGAAAGAATGCTTGGCAGTTGTGTGGGCAGTCAAAAAGTTTGAAGCCGTATCTCTACGGTACGAACTTTATACTAGAAAAAAGACCATCAAACCCTTTTCAGTGTCTGAAAAGAAAAAAGACTGCAAACGGTTCGCTGTTACGTTTGGGCAATACTCCTGCAAGATCATGATTTCACAATCAGGGGTCATCGCTGGAAAAGATAATGTCAGTGCAGACTACATGAGCAGAATACAGTCGTTGAAGAGTAAAGCCCCTCTGGAATCCCGTGAATGTATAATATATATATTGAGAAATGCAAAAGAGTTGTGCATATTTGATTGTTAATCCTGTATTTGACTTATTAATGGACTGCACTTTTCTTAGTGTTTTGCTTAAATAGGTTTTTCGCTAAGTAGGGGGGGGGTATTTGTGAATTCAAATTTATAAGCTCGGTTCATTTCATTAAAAAAATGACGCAATCGATACATGAAAGTATATTCGCTCTGCGCTGGATTAATAAATTTTTAAAGTCCAAACACAAAACTAATGTTAGTTTTTGCTTTACGGCAGTACGTTTTTAATTTCAAGCGTCATCAGACTTGCATTTGTATTAATAATAAAATAATTTACAATCGTAGGGTATGGAAAACCATGTACGACCAATCGCGACCGTCCAAGTGTCAGTGGTTTCTCCGTCCGCGCATGTGCATGTGAGTATTAACCGTTGTATCTACCATCTTGGACAGCCCGGACGTCGTTGACTTGGCTCCGAGAAAAGGTCTAATTATTCGAGAGCAAGAAACCCCTTTTTAAGACATTTAGTCATGGCCGGACTGAAGGGGCACTACGGGGCATAGGACGACACCCACAACTTTTTTCGGGGAAAACTGAACGAGTCTCATCGTTCCGTGGGCGAGTCCGTAGCTGTTAGCAAGAAATCTATGTTGAGGTAAATAGGTCTAAATCATTTTTTTCCGTATAGAGCAACAAAATCTATTTCAATATAATCGCATTAAGGAAAATTTTTTCCAGTTCAATAAAATTTTGTGCGCGCGATCATTTAATATGCTCCGAAAAAAATATTTCAGGTTTACAGTCAACACGTATGATTTATCGAAGAGCTGTCCATTTCATCTGTTTGCTCTCATCATATCGTGTTGCCATGTTTCTAACCCATATTATGGAAATCTATTTCAGCTCACCGTTGTATGCAACCCCTATTTAGAAGATGTGATATTTGTGTGAATGCAGATTTATTATTTAAAAAGTCGTAAACGAGTTCAAGTTACGAAAAGAAGCATTTTCTCGGATCTAAAGTGATCTGTATAATATGAAGATTGACGCCATTTGATTCAATCTGTTCAAGGATTAAATATGATTGTAATTCATCAAGCATTAAGCCTTGGCGAATAACTCAGTCAAGGCAGGTTGGAATATTCGTATACTTTTTTTCCCTTCTTTGTTGATGAGTTTCATCGTAAAGCGATTTTTTGAAGGAAATCAATTGTAAATGATAGAGCAAGCTAGTGCAATTGTAAAGTGTGTTTAGAACGTGTGATGGGTGGAATAGTGATGTGCCACCATAGTCAAGATCTAAGACAATTGTTATCTTGCAGGTCCCGTCTTATCTTTCTCCTGTTTTCATCTTACTCCTGTTTTACGACCACTCCTCTTCATCTTCACCTTCGGCACACGTCTTTATCCGCTTCATCCTTCGTCGGGGGGAACGTGCTGGTGTGTCGACCTTACCGGGATCTGGAAGAGAACTGTGAACGCCAGTGGAACTCCGGAACGCTACACGATTCCGTGAAGCTGAGTGGGAATCAAATAAACACATCCCCCCATATCCAAGCACGCCATAACACACTCAGACATTTTTTTCATATAAATCTTGTGTGTGACTATATTCTGTGTTTTTCCACCGGGAAAATAATTTTGTAGCACGAGCGGACAGGGCTAAAATTTGTGCTACTGCAAGAAGCGAAGTGAAGGACAGAGACTTTCTCGTTATTGGTGTTGTGCATGATTAATTTCTTTTGTATGCAACTCATTTCATAGGGAACAAACGGGGCATCAACATTCAAAGCAACCACACGAATATTCACTGCATATCATCATCTTTATTCAAAAATTTATTAAATTCAGTTGTTGTGTCTAAATCAAACCTCTTGATTCCATCTGTGGAAAGAAAGTGAAGGGTGCGGACGAAAAACTTGACTTTCCTGCTACGGTCTATCGTTCTTGCCTGAGCATTCAACCATCATTTACGAATGGGGTCTTATTTTGAAACGTCACATAGATCAATGGCAGAAGCTCTTTGAGTGGGTATTTTCAGGGATCCTGGTAACTCTCCCGTCATTAAGTAGATAGAGAGAAGCATCAACGATATTTTCGACAAATCTGTTACTAGTCACAGAAAGTCTCGGCTTTCCCAAAAAGGTGAATGAGCGTTGAAGTCACCAGGATTAGCCATTTCTCATTCGAATCATGCAATGGACGTACCCATCCAGTATTTTTTTCATTTGGCCCTTTGGGTAATCACACGACGCTTTAAACCTTTAACGTCTGATGTTTTTAAACCCCTTGCTGCACAGGAATGCAGTTGTAAATGTTTTTTGGGGCCCAGGACGGACACACGGAGAAATCCTTTCTATTTAATAAAATAGCCGTTTTGCTTTTTTCCCTTTGCTCTGCCCCCTTTTCAAAAGACCGAAGAGAAAAAATGTTTGCAGTTTGGGTGATTGTTACGAGTCACATTAAACGAGAAAAATGAGAATCTGATAGCGGGGGAAGCAGGTGTTGAAAAAAGGAAAGGCAGGTTTGTATGTAGGGATTGCTTTTCCTTGAAAAAACCCTGAATTTTTACTTTCCCTGATCCGCTTAATTACAGTACCAATTTTTGATATTTAAATGGTGGAAAAACTAGCATCAAAAATAGTGGTAGAGCACAAGAGAGAGAGGAGAGAGAGAGAGAGAGAGAGAGAGAGAGGGGGGCGGGGAAGGAGGGGGGGGGGTATAAATATGTTTAAGATACAAAGTAAAAAACCTGGCGGATAAGTTTTGAAGTGATGTAGCAATGAAACGTTGATTTTTTTCCCCGCGTCAAGCAGTATTACACACATGTTTTAATACCAGTCTCGTTAATACTTCGAACGGGCCCCTTTTACCAGGAAAAATGGAAAATTGTTCGGGGGGAGGCGTGTCTGGGGAGTGATAAAGTGGGCGCCTTGATGTTTTCTTTGGGTTCACCCAGAACAGCGTCTAGGTGTCGCCCCACGTTTCCCGGGAAGGGCACTGGCCCCTTTGCAGTTTGGGGGAAGGCCCTCCTCTTTATAGTCTGGGAGTAGGGTTTCCAGGTGGACGAAGGGACATTCTCCACACCCTCAGTTCTGTGGGACCAAGGCATTAAATAAGTCCGTTTAGTTTTCCCTGCCAGAAAATCAAAAAGGTGCGACTTGCTTATGCGAATTTTGTTTTTGGGGGGGTTGGGTGCTAGATCCTACAGAATCAGCAAAGATTTTCTACTGATTTTTTGGGGGCCGACTTTTTTTATGTCGTTGACCCCCCCGTGAATGATACAGCGTTTGCGACTTCTTAATGGTGAAGCGTTTTTCAGGTCACAAGGAAGTCTTTTGTCTGAAAGCCTTTTATGTGGAGCTTAAAAAACCTAGGAATACCCCAAATCTGTCCGCATCAACTCCGTTTTTAAAACCGGTCGTGCAGTATTGTGCCTCGGGGGATTTTTTCTTCTTTTTTGGAACGAAGGTCCTTTTCGTACTGTAGAGGGGTCAGAAGAGTAGTGTTGCGTCAAAATTTTTGAAACATTGGACACGTTTTTTCTTTAGAAATTTTCCCGGCACAAGCCGTTTTTTTCTTTCCTTTTTTTCTCCACTTCGTTGGTTTAGTACCAGCGCAGACGACTTTGGGGGTGATTAGCGCCTCAGGTAAGTAAAAAATTTTTCTATGTTAAAAACTTGAGTTTTGGTCGTGCGGTGTCCCTTTCCAACCACGTTTAGCGCTAAATTTTATGTCCGCAAAAAACAATTCATTTTGATTTTGCACCGGATTTCTAGACATGAAACCGTCCAAGAGTTTCGATCATGATTGAAAAGAGGATGGGCTCACAGCATCTGTAGGATTTTCTTGTTCGGGTTTGCTGTCTTCCGATTTCCCGTTTGAGTGAGCAGCTGCTTCTTGTTTCCGACGGTTTTCTCGTGTTCTCGATTTAATACTTCTTTTGGAAGACACGCGCCTTTTTCCAATTTTTTTGCAGGCCCGGAACGTTCTGATTTGCCGTGGTTGTTGTATGACCTCATAGACTCGGGATCTTGTTAGTCTTGTCATGATGATGGTAGAACTGCAAACCTTTGGACAGCGTTTGATTCACTTGGTGACTGCGTCCGCCATCTTGTTTGTGTGTTTGTGTGTGTGTGTGTTCCACTTTTGTATTATTAGTTTGTAAAACAAAATGCCCCAAGAAAATCAAGAGTGAATAAAACCCGTCAATAGACCCTTCAGTGTTACATGCCGACAGGAGAATTATAAATTATTGCTTGATCTTTATATTGAGTGAATGGAGTCACATTGCGCTGCGTGCAGATGATCAAGACGTCTCTATGTATGCATGGTGCATGCATGTGAGTACGGTCGTGCCACAGTATGTATATCTGTATCCAAATTATTACACTAAAGAAACACAACAAAAAAACACAAAACAAAACAACCAAAGGTCCACCACAATCACAGCGCAAGAAGGGGAAGGGGTGAGAGAAAGGGAGAGAGAGAGAGAGAGAGAGAGAGAGAGGAGAGAGGAGAGGAGAGAGAGAGAGAGAGGAGAGAGAGAGAGACAGACAGACAGACAGACAGACAGACAGACAGACAGAAGACAAGACGACAGACAGACAGACAATGAAGGAATGCTGGATTATAAAGCTTCACCACTACATCCTGTTGAGCGGCAGGATTTTGGAGCTGCCTCCCATATAATACGTTTATTGCAGAATTATTCCTCCCTCCTGCATACAAACTTTAGAATGGTTTAAAACTGAAATGTACAAAATAAAGATCAATAATTTAGCAATTAAACAAGTAGGAGGAGCACCCTCACACAGTAATGAGCGCATACAAATTTCACTCTTGCAACATACACACCACACACTGCGCGCTGCGCGCGCGTACGCACGCACGCACGCACGCAACATATATGTGCAGGACACTCAACTACCACACACAGAAGTATCACCAGCCAATTGTAACAGCACGTGCGACAGAGGGCATATAGTTTGGAAGAAACAATGTAAGACTGAATAA
>JAFLJL010013464.1:15000-57133 GCA_018398815.1 Conus ventricosus | reverse complement strand
TTTTAAATATACTACAGAAAAAAAACAAAAATCACATCCCCCTGAGGAAAGCGAATTCATTAGTAACAAAACAATAGCACAAGCTAAACGGCAGTATTGGGCTACATTTTGTACAGATAGGTTTATAGCCATAAAGACCTACAAAAGATATGGACAAAATTGAATAACATGAAAAATGGAGTACATTTACCATTATGTCCAGTCAGGATTGAAGGTAATGAATTTCCTTCTAATTTACAAAAGGCTGAGTCGTTCGTCGACATGTTTTCTGATACAATGCTTCCTAATAATCTTCCAAAAGAAATAAGAACTTTGAGGGAAAACGAGGCCCAAAAAGATATGTATAAAGATCCAGTACCCGATAATGCAAATTATGTCAATGCCCCAATTACTTTGAAAGAACTGAAAGACACGCTGTTTTCTTTAAGTGATAAGAAAACGTCAGTTCGGAGCAGACGCAATATCTAGCATAATGTTAAAACATTTGCCGGAAAACTGGATTATATTACTACATGAATTGTTTCAAAAATGCTGGGATGAAGGTCATATTCCAAAGGTATGGAAACACCCAATCATAGTTTCCAATACCAAAACAAGGAAAGTCAAAGAAAGATAAAAATAATTACAGACCCTTTGCTCTAACATCACACACCGGTAACTGCTAGAAAAGATCATTTAAACAGACTAATTTACCATTGTGATAAAAGAAAGGTCATCCCTACCAATCAAGCAGGTTTCAGGAAGACGAAAGTACAATTGATCATTTAGTGAAACTAACAACGCAGATTAAACATCATTTGCTCACAGAAAAAATGTACTGGCAACATTCTTTGATATGAAGAAAGCCTATGACCATGTCTTGCATGGTAGATTACTGTATAAAATTAAAAAGTATTGGTCTATCTGGACATATATATGACTATGTTAAGAAGGTGAATGAGCGTTGAAGTCACCAGCGATTAGCCATTTCTCATTCGAATCATGCATTAAAACTTTTCTTGGAGTAACATTTCTTGGAGTATACATTACTCAAAGTTAACGTGGAACCATCATATTCAATATCTATTAACAAAGGCAAAAAAAAGTTTAAAAAAATAAAACTGGCTACATTCGTTGATATAAACAAAGCCTATGAACATGTCTTGCATGGTAGATTACTGTAGATTACATCATATTCAATATCTATTAACAAAGGCCAAAAAAAAAGTTTTAGAAAATGTACTGGCAACATTCTTGATATAAAGAAAGCCTATGACCATGTCTTGCATGGTAGATTACTGAAATAAAATAAAAAGTATTGGTCTATCTGGACATATATATGACTATGTTAAGAATTTCTATCTGACAGAAGTATGCAAACAAAAGTAGGCAACTCCTATTCCACCTTAAGATTTCCCCCAAATGGGAATCCCACAGGGAATCAGTTATTGCCCCTTATTTATTCAATATTCTATGATTTACCACAATCTGTGTCAAATAATATTGTAAATAGTACAATATGCAGATGACATATGCATGTGGATGAAAGTTACCATAAAAAGGAAACCCCCCCAAAAAAAACAGCTGAACTATTTTAGAAAATTGTATCAACGGGAACTTGATAACTTAAATAATTACATGATGGAGAAGGGAAACTTTTGTTATCATCGGAAAAAAACTAATCTTGTACTTTTCAATAGTGGGCCCAAATCGACCATATTTAAACCCATTTTTCGAATAGATAAAGAAATCCTAGAGTACAGACCGAGGGTAACATTTCTTGGAGTATACATTACTTCAAAGTTAACGTGGAACCATCATATTCAATATCTATTAACAAAGGCCACAAAAAGTTTTAATTTTCTAAAAGTTATACAAAAACAAAACTGGGGCCAAGATGCTAATGTACTCAAACACCTGGCATTATCGCTGATACGGTCAAGACTCACTTACGGACAAGAAGTTTTCTTCAGTGCCCCCGACAAGTTTGCTGAAAAAATGCAGAGCTTGGATTGCAAAGCTTTCAAACTAGCCATATCATGCATCGTCCCTAAGAACATATCGCGAAATTGGTGTATTACCATTAGATAAGTAATCGACAGCTCACTGTCGCAAAGTATTCTTACGATCTTCAACATGTGACAGCAATGTTGAAAACGAAGTTAGTTGTAGATCTGATATTAACTTCCCTAAAAGAGCAAAATCAATCTCCCTCGCTTACGACAATTAGGACTTTCACTTCCAATTTATTCGAAGAGTCAGGAATTAACCATACCGAAATGATTAAACCTCAACTCCCTTCATCTCCCAGCCCACCATGGGAACTTCAAAAAGCATCATTTGATATCAACCATTCGTCTTTGAAAAAAAAGTGAAAAATGAAAACTTAATTGGCATAACAGTAAAAGAGTATATAGAAAACTCGTACCCGCTTCATGTAAAGATATATACAGACGGTCTCTTTTAGATACCAAAGAAGCAGGTGCAGCATTTGCTATTCCTTCTATAAAGGTGAAAAATCTTACTACCTTGGAAAAAAACAGATCCATTTTTTCAGCCGAGCTAACTGCCATTTTAATGGCCCTGTTTTATCTTCTTGATCTTTCTTACCCAACACTTTCAGGCCCTCTTTTGTGTCGATTCAAAATCGGTTTTATTTGCCCTCAGCAAATCGACACCATAAGAAAAGATTTAATTACAGACAGTCAGGGAAATTTAAAAACATTTTTTTTGGTTATAAGGGGTACAAGTATCTCTTTCTGTTGGTTCCTTCGCACTGTGGTATTCAGTTTAATGAGAGGGTCGACAGAGCAGCAAAGGGGGAAGAAATACAAGCGGTTCAAATGTGTCCGTAATCCATTGTCTGTCCATGAGGGATACAGTCTATTAGAAAATGCGTGCTGGAAACATTTTAGAAAAAAAACACTAAAAAGTTCTGGAATGTTTTCTAGATACTCACTTACGCCAGCTAATAAACATTGACACACTTAATTCATTTCATCAATGTAGCTTACCTTATTCACGGATTATAATTTCTTTGATTATAAAGATCAAATTGAATGCTTTTAAGACAAAGTTTTGTAAGAACATAACATGCCTTTGTGGCGGAAAAATCACAAATAATCGCATCCATTTTCAACATGAGCACTTAAAACCTTACCTACCATCCCTACCTAAATGTTCTCTGGGTCAAGTTGTATTAGATTTATCCCCTGATGTGTGAAATTGCAGTTCATTACATCGAAGTCCTATTTTTTCTGTTCTGTAAACTGGAGCCGATGTTGAGTGTTTTGATCAGTAGTTCTTTGTTAGCTCATAGTTGTCTATTTTATTGTTGCTGTTGCTGTTTTTCTTCAAAGCCTTTGAATATATTACTTAATACCTCTACCCCTCCCCCCTTTCCCTCTAACATTGTCTAATATCACTTAACGTGGATAGACGTTAAACTGAAGAAGAACACACACACACACACACACACACACACACACACACACACACACACACACACACACACACACACACACACACACACACACACAATATACACGCGCGCAGCGTGCACGCACGCACGCACTCACGCACACACAGAGAGATTATATATATATATATATATATATATATATATATATATATAAAATATATAATATATAATATAATATACATGAATATTATTAGAATGCCTAAAATGATTTCTAGAGCGCTCGGCCCCTTGGGGAGCATTGTATGTTTAAAATCAAGTATTAAAAGGAATATTAAAATCTACAATATTGTTTCGAGCTCTTGCTCTCATCTGGATGATGTTTGGGGCACCCACCGCCGGTGTTTTATAGCGTGTGGGGCCCAGTTGTCACTGTTTATACGTGCGGGTTAGTTGCACGTGTTTTGGGGGGGTTTTCAGGTAGTTGTTTGGGGTGTGTTCACTAACAACGATTTCCATTTGTGCCTGCAGTTGTTTACTATTTCTGTTTTAGTGTTTAAAGTTGCTAAGCGTGGTTTACATTGCATTAGCCATTTTTCAGTTAAACATAAGTTGCATCTTTTTTAAATATCACTGTATGATGATGCCAAATGAATACTCACAACTTCTTGATAAAAACATTCAGAAAAAATACAAAAAGCCGACAAAAGTTCACATGACAATATCCGCATTAAAGAAAAAGAACTTGTGCATCGCATAGACCTAAGTGACAGGATAGAAGCGACAGCAACAAAAGCAGCCTTTATAACACTCAAGGATCATAAGCCCAACTTTTACAACAACCCAACATGTAGACTAATAAAACCATCTAAATCTGAACTAATTTTGACATATGTGTGTATGTTTGCATATATGTGTGTGTGTGTGTGTGGATGTGCTTATGTACATGTGTGTGCATGCATGTATTATACATGCCCATGTGTGTATGAGACGGTGATTATTTCATCTATACAACCTTCACCATCAATCGAGTCATTGATCATTGCCCCCCCCCCCCCCCCCCCCCCCCCCAATTTTTTTTTAAACACAGCTGGCATTATCATGCCAATGCTATCATACTTACTATTTCACTTATGGCAATGAACAACATCCTATAGCACTGTTTGTCCCACTTAAGACATTGACCAATTATCCATTATTCATCATCCCTTTTTTTTCTCCAAATGGCGTTACTGCATCAATGCCACAACATTATTTCACTTATGACAACTGCCACCCCCTATAGTACTGTAGATCTCATCACAGCTATCAACATCCATCAGTCACTGATCATTTCCTTTACTCCCCCACTGGCATAATATCACACTTACTAATGCACTCTCCTACTCCTTTTACAAAATGACCATCATCCTACACCACTGTGACCATACCTACACCTTGACCATCATCATCATCCACCCATCTTTAGCCTGCCCCATTCCCCCACCGCACTTCACACCATGCCACAACACCATCCCGCTTATACAACAATTATCATCATCCTACAGTACCTCCAATGAAACATGACCATCACCCACCGGCACTTTACACCATGCCACAACATCATCCCACTTATACAACAATTATCATCGTCCTACAGTACCTCCAATGAAACATGCCCATCACCCACCAGTCATCTACCCCAACCTCCCTCCACCCACTTCTCAACCTGCAATATTATACCAATGCCACCTTATTATTCCACTTACCTCTGTGACTATCATCCTACAGTACCATTGATCTCACCCATGCCAGTGAGCATCACCCACAGGTCATTGATATTTTCCTATGTCCCCCCACCTTGCACCATTGCACCATCACCACTGCATTTTTTTCCGCTTGTATAACAATGGTCACCACCCTGTGGTACTACTTATTTAAAATTATTACCATCTATCAGTCACTGAAGAGACTCCCATCCAGTGAACACCTCCATACTGCACTATATGGAAATGAAGAAGCCAACTAACTGAAAAAGGAAGGAGGACAGCAGCCCCAACTGTAAAAGGTAGTCTCCTTGGAATAAATCTAAAATATTTCCAAGGAGACAATTAGGAAGATGACTTGAGCAGCACCCAGACTTCAACAAGAGGGATGCATGCTACCGGATGCCCCGATCAGACCAAGTGAACATTGTTGGACTGAAGATAAGGCTCCCCCTGACCTCAACATCACAGGTCCACTATACTCCACACCTGTGAGTCTTCAAATTACCAATGCAGTGCAGCCCAAGAGACAGCGGAGCATTCCCAGCAAGGCCCAAAGTGGAAACCTGGCCTGCCAACTCACCAATGAGTGCAAAACCATACTGACCACTGGAGGGTCTTCACCATACAGCAACCTCCGTCAGTACCTCCAGGATTCCTACCGAAGTAAACGAAGAAGAAGACCACAATTGTGATACTGAGAACTGGGCACTCCAGACTGTGACATCACATCTCTGCAATACTCCACCCTGGTGGGTCTTTAATTTATCCATGCAGCCCCAATGACGGTGGAACAGTCCCAACAACACCAAAAGAACAATCCTGGCCTGCCAACACACCGATGAGTGCAAACCTTTATTGACCACTGGAGAGCCTTCACCATACAGAAGCCCTTGCCAGTACCTCCACCATTCCTGCCTAAGGGAACGGAGAAGAATCTCTTCCTGCACTACCGTTGATCTCATATGATCATCACCTATCAGTGACTAATTGATGATACTATTTTTTAATATGTGTGTGTGTGTGTGTGTGTGTGTGTGTGTGTGTGTGTGTGTGTGTTGTGTGGTGTGTGTGTGTGTGTGTATGAATGAGTGTATGTGTGAGTAAATGTGTGTGAAAACTTTCCACAGTTAGTCTCATTATGATTACAAAGATCTTAACTCACCCAGAACAATGTTTATATGTGGTCCCCCATCCCCCCACTTTGTGTGTGTGTGTGTGTGTGTGTGTGTGTGTGTGTGTGTGTGTGTGTGTGTGTGTGTGTGTGTGTGTGTGTGTGTGTGTGTGTGTGTGTGTGTGCAACACATATACCCTGTTTTTCATTGATCACTGCTACTTCTCTCAACAAACATCAGCATATTGATGCCAACACATTACTTCACCTGTTACAATGAACATCATCCCACAGCATTGTTCACTTTTTTAAACAACACCATTTATATGAACCTCCCACCCCCACCCCCCACCCCATAGTGGATGAAGAGATATGAGCTCTCCTTCTCTTGCCCCCCTCCCCCCCCCCCCCCCCACACACACAAACACATTACCCTCCTCCCTCCCCATTCACCCCCCCCCCTTATGTTTTTTATTTTTTTTATATTTTTTCCCACCTCAACCCCCCCCTCTCCCGATCATACCTTATCACCCATTTATCTTCCCTCCCCTTCCCTCCCTCATTAACATTACCCACACACTTTTCACAACTACCCACGCATAACTACCACCACCTCTTTCATCACCCAACGAAATCATTTATTTTATTCACCTAAACCTTTTCTTTTTTTAATTTATTTTTATTTATTATTATTATTATTATTAATTTTTCCCCAGTTTCCCCTCCACCCCCCCCCCCTTTCCCCCTTACCATTATTATCAATCCACCATTACCACAACCGTCACAAAGATATCACACCACCCCCCCCCCACCCTTTCCCCCTTACCATTATTATCAATCCACCATTACCACAACCGTCACAAAGATACACACCACCCCCCCCACCCTTTCCCCTTACCATTATTATCAATCCACCATTACCACAACCGTCACAAAGATATCACACCACCCCAATAAACTAGACACACAACCCTATCATATCACACACACACACACCCCTCCCCCTACGCAACCCCCCCCCTCCTTTTCCTCTCCCATAATCCCCCATGTCATTTCCGCCTACCGGCTATTCTCCCCACCACATGGACAACAACAGATGTAGTCATTTTTCGTTCTTTGTTTGTACTGTCCCAAATGTTAAATGTGATTTATTTTTTCGCCTGAAGAAGACCCATGTGGTTGAAATGCATTGTGTCTTGTCATGTGCTTTGTTTGTCAATGTCATTTGCGGTAAGTAACAAACTCTATTTCTAAATGTAGGCACAATAAGTCAGAAAATTCTAGAAAAAGTAATAAAAAAAAAACGTAAAATCAAACTCTGAACACATCCTCTGGAAGATTACAAACGCAGTTATCCAATGGTTCAAAAAACTCAATGAACAAAGGAACACAGTATTCATCACATTCGACATGGTAGACTTCTACCCATCTATAGACGAAGAACTATTCACCAAAGCTCTGAAATTTGCTAGTAACCACACAGACATAACAGAATCAGAATTGGAAATCATCCTTCACACCAAGAAAACATTACTACACAGCAAAAATGAAACCTGGATCAAGAAAACGAACAGAAACTCAACATTTGACGTAACCATGGAATCATATGATGGTGCAGCAACATGCGAATTGGCCGGACTGTTCATGCTGTCCAACATCCAGAAACAACTTGGAAAGCAAGTTGGGCTTTATATAGAGACGACGGCCTTGCTGCAGTAACCAACAACCCAAGAACCATTGAAAACAAGAAAAGAAAAAACTATGCAAAATCTTCCAAAATCATAACTTAAAAATCGCCATTGAAGCAAACAAAAAGTTAGTGAACTACTTAGACATAACACTTGACCTCAACAACCACATATATAAACCATATATGAAACCAAATGACACACCTATCTATGTAAACATCAAAAGTAATCATCCACCATCTGTATTAAAGACCATACCCAATGGCATAAACAAGAGACTATCCAATCTCTCATGCAACGAAAGAGTATTCAACAACGCAGCAGTAGAGCACCGCACCAAGAAGCCCTGCAAAAAAGTGGTTATAACTACAAACTACAATACAACCCTGATAACAACATGAACAAAAGCAAGAAAAACAGGAGAAGGAAAATCATATGGTATAACCCCCCCCCCCCCCCCCCCATACGACGGGAAACTTAAAACAAACATAGGGAAAGAATTCTTTAAAATCTTAACAACATCGTTCCCAAAAGAACACAAACTGTCTAAAATATTCAACAAAAACACCGTCAAACTATCATATTCATGTATGCCCAACCTCAAAAACCGAATTGATGCATCCAACAAAATGAAAACCAACACAACAAAGAAGGGTGAAGAAAGGAAATCTTGTAATTGCACCAAAAAAGAGCAGTGCCCCTTAAGCAATATATGCCTCTACAACAATATTGTATACCAAGCCACTGTGACATCAGAAAATGAAAAAGAATTATAAATAGGGATTACTGAGAACCACTTCAAAACCAGATATGCAAACCACAAACAGTCATTCAATAAAGAAAATTTCAAAAACTAAACAGAACTGAGCAAATACATTTGGAAACTTAAAGATGTAAAATAAACTATAACATATCCTGGAAAATCATAAAAAGGCATCATCATACAGTAATATTTCAAAAAGATGCAACTTATGTTCAACTGAAAAAATGGCTAATACTATGAAAACCGCACTTAGCAACTTTAAACACTAAAACAGAAATAGTAAACAAATGCAGGCACAAATGGAAATCGTTGTTAGTGAACACACCCCAAACAACTACCTGAAAAACAAAAACAAAAAACACGTGCAACTAACCCGCACGTGTAAACAGTGACAACTGGGCCCCACGCGCTATAAAACACCGGCAGTGGGTGACCCAAACATCATCCTGACGAGAGCAAGATCTCGAAACAATATTGTAGTACCTTACAGTTACATTCCCCCCACGTCATTCAATCCAATGGCCCATGTACATAATAGGGCACTTTACAAATTACACAAATCTATCAGCGTCTTTGACATACTTCAAAACAAATAGAAATCAAATAACGTTTTTCCCCATTACACCGATTAATCATGCACCAAAAAAGAGCAGTGCCCCTTAAGCAATATCACAGGTATTCTTCAGATTCTTGTTTACAAATACATCTCAATGTCTACCCATTTACAAACTTGAGGTTTGTTTCCACAAAACATCTTAGGCATTAAAAAAAACATATTTCGAGAGTGTAGTATTCTTCCATCCATGAGAGAGTAATTATAAGGTTCCTCCAAGTCCAGGGGAGTAGTTATGTCAGTATTGTCTAGCACCTTAGTCTTTCAAGCCTCATCTTATGTTCATCCACGTCAGTGTAAGATGGGCATTGAATGTCCGTTCAACGCCCATCATGCGCTGAAGTGGATGAAGATAAGTGATTGCTCGTTCATTTTTGTCTACTTTTTGTTTTGGGCGGTGCGCTATTGATCGTCTACTTTTTGGTTTTGGTGGTGCGCTATTGATTACATTTAAAATTTGTTTAGATTTCTGCCTGCAGTTGCCTCACTTTGCAACTAGATCTAAACTTTACAATAATGATGCCATACTGATTCCACCATACAGACTATTTTCAATCATTTGGAGCATTGGCAGATCAGACAACAGATCAATGTGTACTCCAGTAAATTCTAAGATTGCATCCCAACTCATTCCAGGTGCACAAACATAATGTGCTGGATCCAGACTGTAATGTTTCATACGAGTCTTTCTGTAATTTTAAAATATGTCTACCAGCAAACAGACGTCAGCCATTAGATGGGCATCATGGTAATTTCCCATGGTCTTGCACTGTAAACTTTTCCATGTTTCTTGTGCATGCTGGTATTCAGAATCACTTATATCTTTCCTGCTTAGAATAGAAAAGAATGCTCCCTTTGGTGGAAGTTCATCTTCATCAAACCTTTCCCAACTGTTCATGTATTCATAAGGATAAACAGATTTTCTAGCAAGTGTAGGAAAACATCATGTATTCATAAGGATAAACAGCCTTTCTAGCAAATGTAGAAAAACATCATGTATTCATAAGGATAAACAGCCTTTCTAGCAAGTGTAGAAAAACATCATGTATTTATAAGGATAAACAGCTTTCTAGCAAGTGTAGAAAAACTTTTTTTTTTCTGTTATGAGACAGCTGGTTAATGATTGTGCTAAGGACTCTAATGATGATGTCACAAGCTGCATTAAATCAAAGGAAGACAAAAAGTCCAGTCAGAATGTCGTGGGTTTTTTGTTTGATTGTTTGTTTTGTTTTGTTTTGTTGTTTGTTTGTTGTTTTTTATTCGAAGACTTGGCAATGCATTAGACCGTATCAAATTCATTAGTAATTGATTGCAGTGTAAGACGACAATCGTAACCACGTAAGGTATGGAGGAAAAATCGGTAACTTCCAGTTCTTCAGGTCAAACGTTAGTTGTAAATTACACCTACTCTGTGCTGCCTCTCTGTATTTTCCACCAATGTGATCATGATCTCGGAATTTTGGATTGCCGTCTGTTGCAAAATCACTACTACCACAAACCCAGCAAGTTGTAGATGACTCATACTGTTCTGCATTTTCTGGTGTCATAATAATAATATCATAATGATAATGTCTCAAAGTGACAACATTCCCAACATAACCCCAAACGCATATTATACACATAAATGCGTTCAGCATTGCTTGTTTCATTACCTGCCAAAGGCTGCGTACGCAAGACCATGTGACCCAATCCATTCAGGCCTAATCTTATCAACAACTTGACTAAAACATGATTTGTCAGATCCAGTACCAAACGAAACAATGGCTTCAGGTACACCTGCCTACCCATGTACAGAAACGTTGGCAGTTTGCAGCAAAACATGATTACATTTTTCAGAGACAGTACTAACACTAGAAACATTCGCGTTTCCAAGAGAGGCATCTGATGTTGTGTTTGAGGTGCATGCAGTGTTGGGTTTTGCACTGCTTGCTGTGGTATCATGGGAAGAACAAACTTGTTTTGGTACAGACAAAAAAGCATGATGATTTTTCCTGCATTGTGGGCACCTAGCCCGGCATCGACAGAATTAATTACCTATGTTGTTGTTAAACAAAGAAAGCATGTCCCCCACACCGTTTAGAATGTCTTTTCTATTTTCAACTGGAGGCATGATTAGATTAAAACATTGTTCAAACTTGTGTCCTGGACGGTTGTAAAGAATACCAGTAGGTCTAGTAGGTCTGGTCTCCACAACAGAGTGTACCGCTGAACAGGCAGCCACAGATTGCACCTCACCGACACTGGTAGGCACCCGGAGATTCCTGGACGGGTCTCGAAGGTCTGGGATCGTTCTCAGCGTTCGATCTGCTGCTGAAGAATCCTTAGTAAAAAAAAATAAAAAATAGCAGGTCACCTTCTCATTGATCACCATCCCTGGCCCCACTCCAAATGCAGCACTAAAGGAAGACGCTGAATTCAGCAATCTAGACAATGTCATTCTCGATCTCCGAGACATTAAGTTCAAACTTAACACTAGCCTAGGCTTCATCCAGGTTGTTCACACGTCTGTCAAATTCTTCAAATGCATCAGTTAATTCCACAAGAGCAATTGAAGCTGGTCTGGGACAAAGTTCATCTAATTAATTACTGCAACGAGCAACCCAGCTTCTTGCACCTGCACGCAATTTTATGACAGTCTTTAATTTGTTAGACATATTTAAGATCCACAGGTGGTTTCAAACCTCAAATCCAAAGTTACTGAGAAAACGAAACAGTTAGAGATTATTTACCTTCTTAGTCACCAAAACCGAAAATGGACAACGTCGCATAACACTGTTAAAACAGTTTTCTCCACAAAGTTAAATAAATACCAGCTGCACACACAGCAGAGACATTTTTCCTGGGTTTTGGCATCAAAATCATGTGCGAAACACACTGAACATAATAGAAATCACAATACTTAGATTTCGACCAACATAAAGACAAACCATCATAGAAAACTTTACTGTTGCTAAATCTGTTAATCTTCACATGGAGAGCTCAAAGCAAACATATGTGCCCGCACACACATGTATTCATACGTATGTACGAGCACAAATCATTAAACTGTATGACTGCCACACACAATCCACAACAAAAGCAACAGGATCGGACAAGCCATGCTAATACACCACGTTACACATATTGCTAGTTAAAATGGTATCCGTAAGGATATCTTTAAGCCATTCTAGATTACAGTCCATACTACTAGAGTTATAATAAGGAGAATGTTCTGGTGGGATATAAAAACAAATGAAAAGAATATCCTTATCAGTACTAAACAATGATTTGTTTATAGAAAAACAAACGAAGTGCCCATGTTTTATCGTTATTTCCGTTACAAAGTTACCAACTTCGTTTTTAATGAGACAAAAGAACTCCTCCAGAACGTCTTTCTGTTT
The DNA here is from genome assembly GCA_018398815.1 of Conus ventricosus. Lineage (NCBI taxonomy): Eukaryota > Metazoa > Mollusca > Gastropoda > Neogastropoda > Conidae > Conus > Conus ventricosus. Next base: position 44,433 of record JAFLJL010013464.1, on the reverse strand, counting down.
GGAGACTTTAACTGCTGGTTTACATTATGCTTGTAATTCGGAAATGCTAGTGGATCAAAGCTATCAACTAATGTCTCTACTAACCAAATAAAGTGAAATGATGAAGCAAATTAAATCAAATCTTTATCATCCAGTTTGGACAGAAAACCAGCTGTATTCCAATGCAAAGGATGAATTTACTTATCTACTTTTACACACACATTATGTGGGCCATTCTTTGCAGAGTTAACAAATTTTCTTTTTTTTCAAAAATTCTTTTAGTATTGCCCTCTAACATGTGAGGTCCATTTTCTTCAAAATCCACCGAATTCTGCGACACACCCACAGGTTCACTAGCTATGGAAAGTGCATGGGTTGCTCGACGTAATTGTGATACGCCTTTGACCGGTGTATCTTGTTTAGTACTGTCCTGTGACAACTCTGCCATGGTGAAATCAGAATTTCTAGAGGCAAGATTTCGTTTTAATACACTCGGCCGGCCAAACACCTATCTTGTCCGAACTAGATTTCCGTTCACGCCGAGGTTCAATTTTGTTCCATCAGTAATGAGGTGGTCAAAAGCAATACTGGCTTTTTTCACAACCTCTCTTGCCTCTTTTAGATAAACACCCATTTTTTTCCCTTATTTCTCGGACTGTTTTACTGATGTCCTCTTCAATGAAAATAGATGTCCCTTTAAGCTTACCTCTCACTCTCAGAATTTCCCCCTTTTCTTCATAAAATGTACACCTGGCCACAATTGGAGAGTGTTTCTCTGAGGACACCCGGTTTCACGATCAAATTGACACTGTCCTGGCAGTTCCAGATTGTCAACAATCAGTTCCCTGACTTTGTCTTCACAATCTTTCCACGTTTTGTTGTCTTTCCGTGGTATTCCATTTCACGTTTTGTTGTCTTTCCGTGGTATTCCATTTCACGTTTTGTTGTCTTTCCGTGGTATTCCATTTCACGTTTTGTTGTCTTTCCGTGGTATTCCATTTCACGTTTTGTTGTCTTTCCGTGGTATTCCATTTCACGTTTTGTTGTCTTTCCGTGGTATTCCATTTCCACGTTTTGTCGTCTTTCCGTGGTATTCCATTTCACGTTTTGTTGTCTTTCCGTGGTATTCCATTTCACGTTTTGTTGTCTTTCCGTGGTATTCCATTTCCACGTTTTGTCGTCTTTCCGTGGTATTCCATTTCCACGTTTTGTTGTCTTTCCGTGGTATTCCATTTCACGTTTTGTTGTCTTTCCGTGGTATTCCATTTCCACGTTTTGTCGTCTTTCCGTGGTATTCCATGAATGACGAAGTTGATTCGTTTTGACCTATCTGCTAGACCATCAGTTCTGCGTTCAAGGTTTTAACATTTACTTTTCAACTTTTGTAGAGCTTTTTTTGCCTGTTCCAATGTTGAAATCTCCTCTTCCAGTGTAGCTATTTTGTGTTTGAAGGTTCTGAATTCCTCCCGTAGGCTCCTTAACGTCACTTTGCATCGAATCAAACTTTACTAAGTCATGATTCATTTTCAGCAAAGTGTCAATCACATTACTAACAGAATGGTCAGTCTTTTCCTTCTGTCGACTGGCGCGTTGGTGAATTCATGGCTTCTTTACTGTTGATCTTCCCAGCTGAGGTCAGTCGTGACTGTTGCGTTTCCTTGCCCTGAGCTGGTCGAGTGTTTTTTTCAACATCTCCACACCGATATAAAACATCCCCTCCAGAACAGAAGTGTCAGCAACACTCCAACGACAACACCAGTTGACCTTCGGCGAACTATCAAGGTCGGCAAAAACATGGCCCTCTTCCGTTTGGCTCTGAGAGCTATTAAGTTGACGAAGACAGTGGTGAACCCCCCACATACACAACTCATAAAACATAAGTCCGTTCTATGTTGCATCCGTTCATGCACCCCCAGAGAGAGAGAGAGAGACTCAAAACTCAGAATTCTTCTTCAGATAAAGGCCTAGACCCCTTACAGAAGAGGGTTCAACTGATGAACTGGACTAAACAGACAAAAATAATCCAATGACATAAACGAATGCAAGAGTCAATAACCAAATAGCTTTTGTTTCTGGAAATAGATTGAAGATACCATTCTACGAGTTCATAATTTGCAACCTGTTGAGCGTATGCTAAATATACATAGCTAGAGTTTTTTTAATGCAGTCTCATACCTTGTTGACATTAGCAAAGTCAATCTAAAATTACATGGAACCTTGCAGTATTTTGGCTGGATACGTTTTACCTTAAAATCACTCAGGGCAGGGCAGCAAAATAAACAAGTGTACTTAACCTTCTTTACCAATAATGCATAGATGGCAGGTAAGCATAGTTTAATTTCTGACATTATATACAAAATAATGACAAGCAATACCAGACACACCAAATCGAAACTTGTTCAATTCGCTCTTAATGTATCTATTTCTTTTCAATCGAATGTAAGGCTCTTTCAGATGAGAAGCTTTCAACAGCCCGTACCAAGAAAATCTCTCGCGGGTATATATGTGATCATGCCAGTCCTGCCATTTACAATCACTGATTTTTTGCTTAAAAGATGTTAGAAAGCCTGATACGTTTTGAACACCCTGATGATCCCAAACAAACGAAAATCCATAAGAATTTAAACAGTGGCAGACATTTGTAACCATTGGAATCTAAATCAAATAACATTTTATACGCTTTAAAATGCTGTCTGTCTTCATTTATTCTAGTCAGTTTCAGCCAATATTTGATACATTTCACGTATAAATTGAGATAAATAAATGCCTAGTTCGTCAAAAACATGATGATTTGGCGTTCGAATGTCGACATTAAGAAAGTGTTTCAATGCAATCAAATGTACTTTTTCTATTTATACTGTGGTTTTCTCAAAGCCTATTTTTCCGCACCGTATTTTAACATTGGCTGAATCTGAGAGTCAAATGTTTACTAATACACTAAAAGCATTGTTGTTCTAGTTTATACAGACTATGAAATAAGAGCATAACTGTTTCTTCCTTTATTCAGTACAACCAGAAGCCGTTTCGCAAAAGATACGAGGTTTTGCCAAACCCGTACTGAAAACATTTCACCAGTTGTGACAGCAAGATCAAAGTGACTGCTTATGCTTGTTTTTACAAGCTTAAAGTGCCCATGAACAAGGACAACCAGAACTTCAGTATTAATCGTTACCGGGTTTTGGGGAATTTTGTGTGTGTGTGTGTGGTGGGTGTGTGATGTGTGTGAGTGTGTGTGTTCCAGCCTCTGCGCCACATCGAGGCAGTGCACCCACGCCGCTCGGTACGACACCCCGTCCACAGGCCACGCCTGGGTCGGCCCAACGCAGGACCCCCGCACCGTGCAATCACAGGGAGACAGTCAATGGTCAAGTCGTCAAGAGGGCAACCCATCGGAGGGGAGGACACTGCACTGCTGCCGAGTCACATTCGCGTGGTGTTCAGTGGCGCCTGTTCTGAGCTAAACATACGCAGGACACCACCTACTAAGTCCGCTTATGACGACAATAATGCTTAGTCGCGGTGCCGGCGTGAATGGCTCTCCTCCGGAGGGCGCCACCTACGTCGCAACTACAGGGCCACCAGGACTCGCCGATACCGCGTGACCCCGACGGAACCAAACCAAGGCCAACAGGGCTGCATACGTTTAGCGCGCAAACGCCAATTGCGAAAAAAACGCGCCACTGCTATTTTATCGCGAGTTTCAGGTCGGTCAATGCTATACAGCGCGCACTTTCACTTTCTTAAAGCGCGCAAACCTCTTGTTCATCTCAATCTCTCCAATCTACACAGACTGGCGTTGAACTTTTGTCATTTTTTATTGCAATTACACATTCGATAAAAATGAACAGATATTTGGAGTAAATAGTACTCTCTCTCTCTCTCTCTATCTCTCTCTCTTCTCTCTCCTCTTCTTTCCTCTCTCTCTCTCTCTCTCTCTCTCTCTCTATCATTGTAGATGTATTGATTATGAAGTAACTTTGTGTACCCTTCTATGGCTAAAGAGGATTAAACCATTGTCAATTGTCAATTGTTCAATTCTCTCTCGCTCACACATGCCGTCAATCAATTGAAGTCGAACCGCGCCGTGGGAGATTCTTCCAAGCCATTCTGCTTACAACGTCTTTCTGGATAATGACTCCATTTTGAAAGAGGTTTGCGATTTTTCGTCCATCTGTCGCATCTTTTCACGCCGTGCTGTCCTCACTATAGGACGTTCTCGGGCATTCATGGTGTTCATTTTGGCGTACGTGTTGCCTGTACGTCCTTCAAGTTCTCCATCAGCTCGAAGATGTTGGGATGGGCGGAATGGAAAGATTCAGAGAAATGTTTGTGATAAGATTCAATGCGTTTGTACGTCCTGATTGCTGACGTGTCTTCGTTTGCCCAGATTGTCGAGCGAAAGGTGGCCATCATATCCGCTCGGTTGTGTTTCAAAATATAGTCGCAGAATGCTTTCGCCACCTTGTCGTCTTCAGTGCCGTGATCCAATAAATCAAATGGATACGCATTCATGGACGTCACCAGGGGCGACGAACCTCAGACCGAAGAATCGCAGAAAGCAAGGGAAAACCTTCATCTGGGCCACTTCGCCCTCAACCAGTTTTCGGGCGGAAAGTTGGCCCAGAATAATGGTTGTCCTGTTCTCTGACAAGTAGACTTCAATATCCAAAAAATAAACGATTATCTACAAACAGAAACTACGGTGTAGGGTTATCCGTTTTTAATACTCATTTTACTAAACTTTCAGTTTATAGTTTTTGCTTACTCCTGTGTTTTTCCTGGTTCCCATTTTCAATAAACACTTTTTCACGCAAACATTCATCAAATGCATCTCTGTCTTTCATGTGAATAACTTCTGTCGTTTAAACTGTTCTCTAAAAGTCTTATAACTGAGTTATATTTTTGGCAAAAAATCCAACACTTATCAGCTGTCTTCGCTAAAGGCTTGTTTTGACAAAGTGTTCTCTTTTTAAATATGTTCTCTTTCTGCCGAAAACAGTCATCTATAAATAAATCGTGTCTGGTTCCTTCAAACTGTCTATAAAACTGTTCTAAACTCTCACTCAGTTTATTGCTAGGATTAACTAAATATTGTCATCATCTGTCCATTATAAAACCTTTATCATGAATATAGCCTTGTTCTATTAAGTGTTGAGAAGAAAACCCAACAATATGATTAAAATTATTGCGATAAACTGTTGTAACAGCGTCGAGGATAAATATTGTTTTTCCACAACAGTCTGCCCACAAATCAATGAGCAATGAGGAGTTTTTGTCATAAGTTTAACTGCTCCTTAGTTTTATAGCAGAAATTATTCGAATCCAGTTAGTGTTTTTATCATGGCTCTCTGTTAAAACTTGTGCAGTATAATTATAAACCCTACGAGCTAAATGTGAAAGATAATCCAATTCACGTTCTGTAAGATTGTTTCTATTTAGACTTAATATTGGATTTTGTTGCTTGTTGTTTATGGACCTTAATATCCTCGTCATTGTTGAAGATTGGGACGACGGTAACTTAAGTTTTTCAACGTCTAAGTTTTGCCAGCTAATAAGAATTCCTTTGAAGGACGTCACTAACGCTCAAACCCCATCCCTATCCTTATCTGTTAAGACAGAATTTTCTAATATCATTGTGATATCGTGTCTCCTAATTTCTTTGCGGAATGAACTGTAATTTTGGTGTAGAAGCATCCTTTAAAACCGTTTCTCTTTCTGTGGAGGATGTACTGGTTTATTCCCTTCGCGCTTTATTTCAATCTCTTTCCGGATCTATTGTGTCTGCTTAAGACTACATGTAAAGGCGCCAGGAGTTGAATGCTTTTCTGAAATTTTTTGATGGCTTCTCAAAATATGTTATTGGGCTTATGAATTCAAATTTTATGTCCATTCTAAAGATGGGTCTAAGTGCATTTGAGGGTCAGGCTTTCGATCTTATTTTATATTCATACTGGACAACATTTTGCTTCTAGATTTGCGCAGCTGTTCTAGTTTAGTGAAACTTTTGCTTGTCGCTAATCTCTTTGCGGTTATAATTCACCATCTTTAGTGTACTCAACCCAGCAAAAAGTGCCTTCTCACGTTCTGTTCTTCAAATCCGCAAACGTCTGCAAGGTCTTTGATTTCTAAAGTTTATACACCTCACAGGCCGCTAATGTAATCCTGGGTTCTTCGGCCCACGCGACTATTATTTTTTAGTAACGTATTTTTTATTTCTAAAAACAATGTGCAGTTTAATCACATTTTACAACTTTTCCTGCTTTGTCTGCAATATTTATAGTAAATGATCCAACCCTCCAAAACTAATCTTTTAAACTGTAAATTAGGGAATTGTATATTTTCAATAATCGCATATGCGCTTTCCCTGACGGAAGAGCTCTTAAAACACAGTGAGGGCCTTCCATCATATAAGTTTTCATCAGTGCTTAGTTCGTCTAAATGAACATAGAGTTATGAATGTAATGCAAGATGTGAGCGACCTTTCCTCAAACGTAGTTTCATCTGGCGATAAACACTAAACTATGAGTGGGTAGATTGCTTGTTGTTAAGCCTAGCATTTTTGCTAGCTCTCTATCAAAATCGTTTATTTTGCTTCGTAAGCGTTTGAATGTTAATATTGTTTTTAGGTTTTGCATTGTTATGTTTAAGAGTAATGTCTAAGTTACTCATTGCTTTTTTAGTGAGCAAAACCCGTAATAACCATCAGGTATTGTAATTGTTTAACGTCGTTTTGTTCTCCTGTCATATTTAGTAATCTTATTATTCCATTGGCTTTAGTTATATTAAACCATACGACTTTGTAATATATTTCATGTGAGCGCGACAGTTTTGGCCCCCCCGCAATGTTATCAATAGCTGTGTCTAAAAACGCGAAGGGCTGTCTTGAGTTGTTATTGGTTTACAAACATTTTTTAAAACAAATTAAAATGAGTGCATTCAAATATACTGATGCAATATATTCTGTTGGGGCCACACTACAATCTTAAAATTTAACAACTGACACCCTCGACATTTCTGTGACCCAGACTGGCACCTTTCAAGTAAAGGTGAGTACGCCTTAAACAGATATCTGAACCCCCCCTATTAAAAACAGCATCATAGCAAAGTAGTGGTTTAGTCATCCGATGCAGGTTTTTCAGGAACCAGTTATACTTTGCTGTGTTTTGCGCATCAAATGGGTGGTGGGAGTATCGTATGCGTATCACTTAAATCATCCTGATCTTTGGTGAGGTCTGTATATAGATTTCATTTTTATTACACCTTCAGGACGTATTTTGACTGACTGCAAGCGCCTTTGCCAAACTGACCAAACGTTTAATCATTCGCAACCAGAATAAAAATGAAGCTTTTGAAGGATCTGTAACGAATTCAATATTAAGGTCTAAGCAGACTTTAGAAAAAGGTGGATTTAATTCATGGTTTAGGCACCCCTGATTATTTGGGGAGTGCACAGAAAGTATAACTATGCCTGGAATCCTCCTTACACCTCTTTCTCTTCAGGCACAGCTGTTCCCCTAGGGTCCATAGAGCAAGGAGCATAATACAGCATGGACAACATTTATCTTGGAAATTCTAAGGGCCTAACTAGAGCGGGATATAGAATCGAATAAACGACTCTATTCGTACTTAAGTTTAGGTGTTTGCTAGGATTCGCATAGCCACAGGCAAGCACATCGAGCATAACGATCCTTCTACTGGCTTTTGATGCCACTAAAGCAGTACTTGGCAGATGTCGTAGAGGACGCCATTAATTTCTACAGTTGATTTGCCCTTTCAAGTATTAAAAGGTACCAAAAGGTTGTACAATACGCAAGATACGAAAGTTAGACTTTGCTGTTGGCACTGACACTGGTTTATACTGCTACCTTTGACCTCAGACTCCAGGTAGAACAATAATAAACTACAACAATGACATTCTCGTTGCAGGAATGAAACAGAAGGTTGGACAAAACAAACATAAATTCTGAGCCAGTTATATATGGCAAGCAGTAAAAAAACAAGATGGCCCCAAGAATAAGTCATTAATTCCCGAGTCCAAAGCCCAAAGGCCATTGATGACTCAGCACAGTCGCAGATCTTTGTTCGCGATGACCATGAATATGAAAAGACAGCGCTTGGTTCTTGGATAACTGGGCCTAGGGATTTCTGGTCTTTATTTTACTAAAAATTTAAACCCAAATCTATTAAGAGAATTAATGCCCCATAAGTGCTCGGCCATAAATGCCAACTACTTTGGCTTGCAGTAGACAAAAAGCCAGCTGACATACCTCTAATTTACCGGTAAAGAGTCTATAGCTTTACCGGCTATTTTTTTAAATAACTCGCAAGATGATCAAGCTGTTTTTTTCCCAAGATTTATCAGGTGGAGGGCGATAGGCGGCGGAGGTATGAACTTTGACCACCGCCGCCCGTAATAGCATCCAAGTGTACTTAGTGAAAATTCTAGGCGTTTATAAAAACCCCCCCCCCCCCCCCCCCCCCCCCCCCCCCCCCCCCCCCCCACCCCCCCCCCCCCCCCCCCCCCCCCCCCCCCCCCCCCCCATAACCCCCCCCCCCCCCCCCCCCCCCCCCCCCCCCCCCCCTTGCTTATTGTGACTTCTTGCTCTTACTCAGTGTTCGTACTCTTTCTGCTAGTGTTGTGGTCTTCATATAAAATTTTCCGGATAGTATCTCTTATTCTATTCACTTGAGTTCGTAATTGGTCTCGGTTAGTAGTTAGCATTCTAGTCTTGCTGATCTCTCTTGTTCAGATCTTTAGTCTTTCTTGGGGTTATTCTTTCTTTAATATCAGGCCTGAGTTGGCGTCATCAGGCCTCAAGAGTTTTTCTTTTTCTCTTTTTATATGCTCATCTAGTTCACCTAGTTTTGCTCTATAAATTGTTTGTTAATTCGCCTTGATGGTTCTTAAGTACGATCAGGGCCGTTATTTCCTTCGCATGGTAGCGGCGATCGGGTTACGTCTTTATCGCTGGTTCTTCTGAAAAACTGGATTCTGCTACTATTACATTTATTAAGTAACCTGCTGATTGATTTAATTCTTTTAAGTTCCCTTGTTTTGCATTTGGTTATCTGTTGGGAGTTTCTTGCAGTGTGTTTTGAAGTTTAGCAACTGCCTCCGCCCTTAATTTTGGCCTAACAAGGCAAGGCTCGATTTTTGATCTTTCACACTGAGTCTATTTCTAATTGAACCCACGGTCTAAAACTTTGATGGGTCTTTTTTAGTTGTAAGCTGAACAAGTTGTCCTTGGTCGCTTCACATACAAAATGGTTCTTTCTTTTACTTCACAATCATTAGGGTCTATAAATTCGGGAGGTCTTGGCCTAAATTTGGTATAATGATCTGACCTTATTTTGTTAATTTCTACGACTTGTGCGTAAACTGTTACTCCCCGATTTCTGCTAATTCATCATGCAATGAGAGCCCCGAGCATGCCGCTCCCAAGGGGAATCACTCATTGTCGTCTCACGATCAAAAACATCATAATTTCTTCTTTCAATGCCTGCCATGTTTCTTAATAATTAATTTTTTTATTTTGTTTTATAAAAAAATGTTTACATGCATATGGCTCGATCTTGTGACCCGCATAGAAGGACCTGAAAGAACCCCTTTGGCGTGAAGGGAAATAAACGGAATATTACTGTTCCAAAATAATCCATCTATATTGATGCAGATCAATTCCTTACTGTCAAAATTTCCGGACCTAGGAGCAGATGAAGTGATTGTGCCAGGCTCTGCGCGTCTTACCTTTCAAAATAGTACCGATTCAACAACAGACACAAACAGGACAGTGTCCCAGAATTTTGGGGCGGGCAATTGTTAAGAAAATTTCTATAAAAATTGAGGGGCAAGAATTTTTTCTTTACACAGATGCAGACATATTTTAACCTATTCTGATCTATGGCTAACCGGGAATGAATGGGCTGATCTTGCGTTTCAAGGAATCGAAATGAAGAAGCACTAAAAATTTAGATTAGGCGCTGAAGTATACTAAAGACGGCATAAAGTATTGTTGCCGTAATGTTTGCGTAGGGAAAATCGCTTTTCCATTCTTTAGATTTTGAGGTGTTAAAAGCGCATGCGCCATACTTTCAAGGAGCATTCAAAAGACAGACTGTCCTATGAACTAACTTTTTAACGAATACAAAGTGATTTAGCAGATCATCCAGGAAACACCGGAAGCAATTGTACAGCATTTCTGACATCTCGTTAGAAGTTTGACGTTGTAGAACCTAATTTAGCAAGGCTGATTGAGCAAACAATAATCAGTCAAAATTATCAATATATTGCGACAGAGTGATTCAATCTTACAACATATCCCAGAAGCAGGGCAGACACTATATGGAATTTTCGTTTTAGTTGTCGCAAGCAAGCTCGTTAAAGTATTTTATTGCTGTGTGAAAGATGGAAGAACCGTTCAAAAGAGCAAGTGAAAAGTTTTTTAATCCTAAAATTGCGGAAAGTGCAATGTACAATTGATGGTAGTTCCTAACAAAAACTACGCTAGCGGGCTTAGACCTTATCATCATTTGACGAAATAAGAAAGTGTTTGGGGGAGGGAGGGGTTAGGAAGTCTATCATGCAGACCTTGTGTCTAAAGAATTACTTGCCTTCACAATGTTAGGCTTGATGATTATTTAAAACGAAAATACGGTTTTATGGATTGACCTAAGGTCAACAGAGGGATAATCAGGTTGCATGGAAGCGGGAGAGCTGTGAGAGACGTAATAAACATGCAAATGATAAAGAGAAGAAGCCGATAAACCGCTAATGTACATTGTTTTTAATATATGGATGCGCAGCTGAATATTGAAAAAACAGATTAAAGTATACAATACTAAATTATTTGTATTTTATAAAATGCATGTCTGTTAGGGTTTATCCAAGCGTGCCTACAGCGCCGCCAATAGAAGAGATAGTAAGGGGAGACCTAACATAAAAACTTTAGATTAACATAACATTACGCAGAATGCAGCAAGTACTACGCAAAGGACCTTTCAAAATACAGCCAAAACCAAACGAAGGTTATTCTGCTGGCCTTTAATGCTGTTACTTATGTTAATACTGGGGGCATCGACTATAAGTGCTCTATCGCAGGATCGAGTGTTGGGTCTTCTTAGGAAACGAGGCATAAGGCGCACCCGCAGCTTTACCTATAGGAGGTTTGTCTTTAAGCTTCGGTCTGTGTTCATTAGCTGTAGGCTGCGGCTGGCAAAAAGTTAAAAAACTAACTCCAAAAGCACACAGCTATTGGTTCAACTAATAACAGTTAAACTTAGCCGTTTAAACGACAATAAATAAAGCGCTAGCTGCTCAACATCACGGATGAAGAATTTAATCGTTTACTAGGACGATTTTGGGACTACAAAAGACAAAGATGTTTGGATCTTCAAAGGAGAAAGGCGAGGACCAAGTTTTTCTCAACAGCCAGACCCGAGGCAGATAAAAAAGGCATGCTTAAAAAAAGTAAACGAGTCATTAAACTCTGTTCTAAACAGCTCACATTAACAAAACACCAAAAAGGTGTTTATACTTTAGTTTATGAGTCCAAGCGAAAAAGACCGTCGATATTTGATTTGATTTAAGCCGTTGTATTTTTTTTATTTACTTAAATATTTTGGCTTTAGAAAGAAAGAAAGACTGCATGGTAAGATATATGAAGGACAAAGACGATGGTTTGAAGGAATGCTCGAGAGGAGAGCGGTTATCAAGAAGCACTGAATCATATTGATTTAGAAGTCATTGTCCCAACAAATCGTTTTACAGGCAAGTGTTGTACATTGTATTTTTCAAGTTCCAAGTAAGAAACTAACAATAGACCCGCCAGTTAAAGTAATGTTAGCTTGTTTTAATGACTATGTAACATAAATGAAGAATATCTAGAGAGTCTGGGTCTCAAAACTTAAACAGCACAGACTATTCTTATAGTGACTTAACACCGGTTGGGCAGACGAATGCTTGCACAGTTTGACGCTGCCGCTGAAGAAGCTAAAATGAGAGGCTCTGGTTGGTCAGAGGTGTCGAAGTCTTAGAGAATAGATTAAAACAGGCTAAGTATATGCACCGATTGTAGGCAAGGCTTACATTCCGCTACCTCGGAGGTGGTTTTAATGAGAGCAGTTTTAAACATAAAAAATTCAGACAACAAATGTTTCTGTTGTGTGTTCTGGCAAGGCTGCATCATGTCCGCGAACACGCAGTCAGAAATGAGAGTGAACTAAATAATCGGCATACTCCAAAGATTCTTAACTTCAATGGAATATTCCTTTCTGTTAGTGTTGACCCAAATTGATCAGTTTGAGAACAAAACAAACCCAATACGTTAATGGTATACGCATGGGTGGAGGAAACAAATTTGGCGCCAATTTTTAAGTGTCCAAGAAACAGATCAAACAATAGGCGAACCAGCCAAAAGTTATGTGGACTTACTCTAATTTTTCGCCAGCAGGGCTTGCCCCAATACACATATGATACGATCAATGAGTAGACTAATGCAGAATACTTCAAAAGATCATGGCCAAACAAGAATTCTGTAGGAAATGTTTAACAAGAATGGCCATCTGTTCAAGCCGCGAGCGAACATAATGAAACATTGTAAAAGTTCTGTAGGACTGTAAGACAGAACTAACTACGCCCCCGCCAGGATTCTAAAGTTAGTTTTAAGAACTGGAAACGGCTCGCAAACAAGTCAATGTAGTTTACGCAGACTTCGAGTCGCTTATTGTTTCCTTATGCAGGGCCAGCACCACAAAACTTCGCAAAAAACTGTCTTAATGAGTTAATCATCTGATTTGGTCATTTGCCTTGATTAGTTAGGTCGGATGGCGTTTATTCAAGAGCCACAGAATTATATAGAGGACAGTGCTGCAGAACACATTCTTAAAAACGAATGCAGCAAGTGCGTAACGCTGTTCTTAATATCTAAACTTATCTTGAATCATAATGGCGCCTGAAGACCAACAACAGTATGACTCAGCCCACGCATGTTGGATTTGCGGTTTAGAGCTATCGCCCACGAGTGTAAACCCCACAGTAGAGACCATGATTCACATTAGCGGAAAGTTCCGAGGGAGCGGCGATAACAAATGCAATCTTCAACTAAAGGTCACCCCCGATCCTAAGACATGGAAGCGGAACTGTATTTTTCACAACTTGCGAGGTTATGACTCTCACCTTTTAATGCAAGCAGTAACCAGCGCCTTCAGGGTAGCATGATTGCACGTCATAGAAAGTACATGTGTTTCACTTTAAATAAATGTCTTTCTACGACTCTATGCAACACATGATGGGCTATTAGAGGGCAACGGTATGTCCTTAAAGTCCTGCCCAATAACGGAAGAACATATTTGACTCAACTCTTGTTAGAAGGGCGTTTACCCTTATGAGGACATGGAAACAGTTGGAAAGGTTGATGGAAGAATACAACTTCCACCTAAAGGCGCGTTCTTTTCTAGTCTTTGTGGAAAGGACATAAGCGGCACCGATTACCAGCATGCTCGAGATGCGTAGCAGAGTTAGATTGTAAAACGTTGGAGACATCAGGACTCCTAACTTGATGGTGATGTCTGTTGTTGGCGGGACGTTTTTAAAATTATAGAAAAGAACTGCATGAAACATTACAGTTTGGATCCTGCGCATTATATTTATGCGCCGGGATGAGCTGGACGCTTTCGTAATGTTTTTTACTGGAGTACAGATTGATTTATTGTCGGATTTACCAATGATCCAGTTTGATTGAAACGGAATTGCGTGGAGGAATTAGTATGGCGTCGCACCATTACTGTAAGCATACAACAAATTACGTGGACGACTATGATCGAGTAAAGGTCTACTATTCATGTATTTAGATGCAAACAATCTGTTATGGTTGGGCTATGGCGCAATCACTTCCATTACGTAACTTCAAGATGTACACAGGTACGTATAATATTCAAAAGGCTTTAAAGTGGTTGAACAGTTTAACGGCCTGATCAGCAGCGTGGTTTCATTCTAGAAGTTTGACTTAGAATATTCTCATGAATCCATGACCTGCATAATGGACTATCCATTTGCAGCAGGAAGAAAGTTAAGATGGATCCAAGAGAGCCGCCTAAACTTGTGGCCTAATCTTTCGAGGCAAAAAAAATTATGTCTGCCATTACAGACTTCTAACAATTTATTTAAGACATGTTTTGAAGTTGACAGCTGTTCACGTTATAATCGCTTTTGATCAAGAACAGTTCATGAAACCATACATCATGGAAGAACCCTGGATCTCAGAACTAAAATCCACAGATGCTTCAGAAAAAGACTTTTTCAAGCTGATGAACAACAGCTGTTTCGGAAAGGACTATGGAGAATCCGCACAAGCGCAAGATGTCGATTGGGTTACAGAGAGAACGAAGCAATTAAGATGACTTCCTAACCTAATTATCAGGATTCCAGAAGATTGCATGATCAGCTTTTTGGTATAATTGCTGAACAAAAGAAAAGTTAAATTAGACAAACCTGTATTTATTGGGTTTACTGTTTTAAGATTATCAACGCTTATGATGTTAGAGTTTCTTTTATGATACTTTAAGCCCCTCGTATCTGAGTCCAGAGTACTTTACACCGATACAGAATAGTTTTTGTTATAGATATCCTACTGAAGACATCTATAAAGACATGGAAATGGAAGTAGCTTAAAGGAGCGTGTGGATGGTACGACTCGTTCCGATTTATACTAATGACTCGCTTTACATTCATTTATAACATGAAGGTTTTAGGAAAGATGAAGGATGAATTATCTGGAAAGGTATCAAGGATTATGTGGGGGTTAAGGATCAAAAAATGTACCGTATTTCGAGCCAGGAGAAAAATATTAAGAAAGAAAAGGAAATTTCTCGCAGCGGTGTGCAGTCAAAAACAATCGCATGTCAAACAAAGAAGCATTGTTTCGGCCAATTAGACTTTTCATCATGACACGGGTAACACTACGATCAATTCTACATGAAGATCACACAACTGTTGTAACAAAGAAGTCATTAGATAGAAACAAACACAAAACGGGTGTTTGTTAATCCAGGTTTTCATATGCAATCGGGCACTGGAGGACCGCATCAATATAAACAGGGGGTTTTTTATATTTTTCATCAAACTTTGGTTCTAAGATCAAATCAATACAGACTTCATCCAATTCATTTAAATCTTTTCTCATGTTTGCTAGATGGTTCGAATTTTTTTTATTATTTCAAGATATTCTTTTTTCCCAATTTGGGGGTTTGAGTTGTAGTGATCTGGATGATTTAGCATGCATTGATTAATCTCGGAAAATGTTTCCTTAATAGCATTACACGTCTAGAAATGATTCCCGTATCATTTTCAGGTCTCTTCCTTTACCATTCTTGTTTCGTTCTGCGCTTCTTCTGGCCTTCCATTTTTTAAACCAAAATATGTTTACGTAAATTATATTAAGCGGACACGGTGCCTGGCGGATTATCTGCAGTTTTCCTTCCACAAAAGATCTTTGAGGAAGCTGGTTGTTTTGTTGTGTCAGTTTCTCGTAAATTATACACGGGCGATGCCATTTTTACAATTCTTTTTATTTCATATGTTAACACTCCAAATGGATCTGTTGGGGGGGGCCCTGATGCCGAGTGTCTTCTGCTTCCCCGGTAAATAAGTACCTTACTTTTAAACCAAACGGCAATAGTTTGCGGATGAAGGACTCTACATTCAACAAACATTTATGTTTTCTTTGATTGCTTGTATGGTTTTATCCCTTTAAATTCGTCATTATTCTTGCGCGCAAAACTGAGGGCAAAATCTTCTACCATCTGTGTTGCGAGAATTGTTCATTCAGTCTCTGTGATATGGTAGGTGAAAAGTCTTTCAGCTAACTGTTTGTTAAAGTTTTCAACTAAAGCTGTGATCTGTGAACTCTGGAATGCCTCTTCTAATGTACTCTATGTTTTACACAATAATGGATTCATTGGCCTTTTAAATTCTTTTCCTTCATCCAACTTGAATATGCGAGGATAGTTTGTTGCCCTCGTTGGTATATCAGTTGTATAGCGACAGCAACAGCAGATCATCTTTTGTGTTAATGGCTCAGCATCTTTGTATCTGAAGCCAGGGCTAGTCTGTGAGTGCGTACTTAAATCTTTTTCGTCTAATGTATCAGAGGGGTAAATATAGAAGGTCCATGGATGGGGTGTCGTCGGTATTGTGTTCACAAAGTGTGGTCTCTGTTTTCGTCTAGGCGCCGGTAATTAAATTTGCCAAATCGCTGTTTTGATAACCCTTCTTTTGCTGTTTGTTCATGATCAGTGCTTGGCTTAGCTTTTTTGATTGCCCGTGATTCTCTTCCAATATCCTTTGGGCGATAATGATTTTGTTCATTTTTTATTCAGCAATATTATGTGCAACAAAATACACAACGGTCATACCAAAGACAATAAAACCCAATTTCTTGCATCTTTTGTTTTTCTGATGGAGGATAAAAAAGTCACTGAATTTTGGGGGGGGCAATGTCTCGATTGGTTGCTGACTGGTTACGAGATATATTGTTTTATTGCTGATCAACATCTTTAACTGTGTAAGCTGCATGCACTGTTTTTTCAGTGTGTTATTATTAAAATCAACTGCTTCAATTCTCTGCTTTTCATAGCGATCTTGTGCTGCAGCTAGTTGGCTCCACAGCTTGGTTATGTCTTTTTCTCTCGCCTTCTTCTCGCAGTTTACTAAATGCGTATTTACTACACGCTATAAAAGCGAGCGCCATTCTCCACAGCGCCGCCTATCATCATTACGACGTGAAGCCATTTTTTTATTAATGTATTTTTTTCTTACTTATTTATATTGTCTGGAATTATTCCTTGCTTATCTAGAAAATCTTTCGTGGTAAACGAAAGCTGCAATGATAGCAATCAGCTTTTGCAGAATCCTCAAGTCTAGTTTGCCCAAGATTGCTGGTTTAATTCTTACGGCTTTTACCAAGCATTGAGTATCCTACACTTAGGCCTCCCAATAACAGCAGATTGGTAGTCAGGTTAGCAACAGTTTTTCGGTGCTCATTTTTATAAAAATAAAATAATTATAATTTAATAAAACATGAACAGTGATGTTCTCCTACAGCTACAAGGCAGCTACTTCCTTCCTGATCTTATGAATGACCAAGTTGATGACCAAGCTATTATGCCAAAAAGGAAGGCTGACTATTCTTTGGCAGCATGTGGGAAAACAAAACAGTTCCTCGGAACTGAATTCAGCTTGAACAGATTCAACTATGTCGCACAAGACTTTAGTATCATACAGGTATGAAGCCGCAGCTGGGGTCTAAGAATGGTGAAAAGCGTTGGGGCAAACGGTCTTAGTTTGTACACTAAACTAGTCAGTAGATTTGCTCCCCATTGATTCTGAACAAGATCTTACGTATGATTTACGCATGACAGTTTTAACAAAGTCATTAGAGTCTCTAGGGTGTGATACTATACTACATAATTTGGGAACATTGTTATCGCAGTAATCATGGGATTAATTTCTTTTTAATCATATATATAAATTTTGTTTCCCTTCAAATGAAGGAGTGGGAAATTCAGCAGAATCAGATAACACTGATCCAGTGGAGAAAGTAACCAAGCCAGTAAATCAGCAGAAAACGCTGAATAGGTGGAGACCATTAAAAACTCCTGGGGACGTGGTGATGCAGGAAAAAATTAGCCAGAGTGGAACAGACAAAAAAAATTAATGTTAACAGATCTGGACTCATCATGGGAAACATAACACCGCCACGCCAGAAACAAGTTGTGATCCAATGCGGCTATAAAAACTCCATGTGATACAAGGGCCCAAAGTCTTCATGGATTATGAACTTAAAATGTTGCCATTTTGGCGCTATTGCTGCGTTGGGGGCAAGTTATTTACGGTATAAAATATTACCCAATGGAAACAAAAGCAACAGAAACAACAAGCAATCAAAAAAATCTGACCACTAAATGCACGACAAAAAAAGGTCTCCTGCACGCCAAAACCGCCAATAAACAAAGCATCATTTTGATCCATTTATAATGAATAATATTTTAAATTTTTAAGAAAAAATAGATCATGGCGTATTATAAAATGATAAGGCAATAAAATAAAGACATGGAGTCTATAAAGACATTTCCATAGACCAGATTGTCAAATCAATGCGGTTGCTTGGATGTAAGAACTTCTTTAGATCTATGCTGTCCGATCTCGCGCAGGAACGCTGAGCAAGACATCCTCAACGTGACGCGGGGTTTTTTTTGAGCTTGTGTGTACTATATTTAAGACATCTGCTATTTAAGATATAAACATAGATTGTATTTTTTTGATAATTAATAAGAACTTGAATAAGAACTTGGTTGTACTTAGAGGATGACTTAGTTATGATTTAGGTTTTGCTTGAGTAAAAACTTATATTAAAAACTTAATCAAGAACTTATTAAGAACTTGAAGTAATTAATTAAAAAAACTTAATTAAGTTCTTAAAATAAAACTTGATAACATTAAGTAGAACTTAGAGTGTGTGCATGCGTGGTGGTGGGCGCGTGAGGTTTGGGGGGTGAGTTTGCTATTTGCGCGCACCTCAAATCAACTAGGTCAAGTGATACATAGATGATCACTTGACCTAGTTTGCCGTGTGTCTTTGCAGGTGCTGCTGCGCTTTGTAGGTTCAAGTGATCATAGATGATTCACTTGACCTAGTTTGCCACTGGGCTTTGTAGGTCAAGCGATAATATATGATCACGTGACCGAGTTGCCACGGTGCTTTGTAGGTCATGCGATCATTTTGCTCACTTGATCTAGTTTGCCCCTGGCTTTGTAGTCAAGCGATTCATATATGATCACTTGACCTAGTTTGCACTGGGTTTGTAGGTCAAGCGATATATATGATTCACGTGACCTATAGTTTGCCACTGGGCTTTGTAGGTCATGCGATCCATTATATGATATCACTTGACCTAGTTTGCCAACATGAGGATTTGTAGGTTCAAGCGATCATATATGATCACTTGGACCTCGTTTTGGCCACGGGCTTTGGTAGGGCAAAGCGATCATATATGTGCTCTTGACTAGTTTGCCACTGGGATTTGTAGGTCAAGCGATAATATATGATCACTTGACCTAGTTTGCCACTGGGCTTTGTAGGTCAAGCGATCAGATATGATCACTTGACTAGTTTGCCACTGGGCTTTGTAGGTCAAGCGATTCATATATGATCACCTTGACCTGGTATGCCACTGGGCTTTGTGTCAAGCGATCATATATGATCACTTGACCTAGTTTGCCACTGGCTTTGTAGGTTCAAGCGATCAGATATGTTCACGTGACCTAGGTTTGCCACTGGGCTGTGTAAGGTCAGTGATCATTATGATACTTGTCCTAGTTTGCCACTGTGCTTTGTAGGTCAAGCGATATATATGATCACTTGACCTAGTTTTTGCCACTGGCTTTGTAGGTCAAGGAGATATATAGATCACTTGATCCTAGTGTAGCCACTGGGCTTTGTAGGTCAAGCGATCATATATGATCACTTGACTAGTTTGCCACGGAGCTTTGTAGGTCAAGCGATCAATATGATCACTTGACTAGTTTGCACTGGGCTTTGTAGGTCAAGCGTTCATATATGATCACTGACCTAGTTTGCCACTGGGCTTTGTAAGTCAAGCGATCTTATATGATCACTTGACTAGTTTGCCACTGGGCTTTGTAGCGTCATAGGATCATTATATGAGCAGTGACCTAGTTTGCACAGAGGCTTTGTAGGTCAAGTGATCATATATGATCACTTGACCTAGTTTGCTCGACTGTGCCTTGTAGCGTCAAGCGATCATATATGATCACTTGACCTATAGTTTGCCACTGTTGCTTTGTAGGTCAAGCGATCATATATGATCACTTGACCTAGTTTGCCATGGGCTTTGTAGTCAAGCGATTCATTTGACACTTGAATTGTTTGCACGGGGCTTTGTAGGTCAAGCAATCATTTTGATCAGAGAACAGGGAAACCTTATTCTGGCTCACTTTCGCAGAAACTGGTTGAGGGCGAAGAAAGTGGCCTGAATGAAGGTTTCCTGTTTATATCGCTTTAACCAATTGCGATTTCAGATCTCGGTGTCTTGTACTCTTCGGCAAGTGGAGAGCGCAATTTTCCTGTACAAGCTGCTAGGTGGAAATGACAACTTTGACTCGATTCCTGGCCAGAACGCTCTCACTGATTCTTGAGCCCCAAGCTCAAATCTCCATGTGTATCCACGGGCTCGCAGATGAAGATCATGCGCTGCGCACACATTCTGTATTTCTCCTGATACATTGCTTCATATGTGTTGCGAGTTTTGTTTTGGATGGAAGGAAGCGTAATAAGACACATGGTTATGGATTGGCCGTTTTTGAAAAGCATTGGAGAGTATAGATCTGCAGGAAGTGCTTGGGGCATTCTTAAAAGTACCATCGTGAGAATAATTCTGCGCGCTTTCGCACAGAGCTCCAGGATGATTCGAGTCGTGACATGATCTGTCCTGTGTCGCTAGAATTGAACGTATATCAATTGGTTCGGCTCTATTTGAAGTCATGTCGTTATCCTTTACACATTCGTGGGTTTCGCTCTGTTCTTAGGAAGCTTTGGCTAGTTTCCGTCTCGCAAGTACATGGGCTTTACGTACTCGCACTCCAAAATCCCGAGTTGACGGTGTGTTGATGCACTCCTCGTCGGCTTGTCGGAGTTCGAGTCTCATCACTTTTAGATGGTCGCTTGGAAAGGTCATCGGCACCCCTTCTTTTTGCACTTTTTCTGAATTCTCCGAGGTGATGTTGTCCTCTCGCTCTTGGCTGCATGGCTCTTTGTGCGGCGTCAGCTTCTAATGACATTGTTAGTTTTGTGCCGTCGTGGAGCGAGCAGAGCAGCCTCTGTTTGTGCATCTTCCAGAGTTTGCACTGTTCGATTGTCGATCACTCGAAATCAGTAGCCGTCGTTCGAGCAGGCGCTCAGTTTGCCCTGGTTCGTTTAGTGGTCACCGTTATTCTTGGTGCCCTCTCTCTATCTGGTCCCTCTCCGCATCTCTCAACCAAGTTAGTACACAAGAACAACGAACTGGAAAATGAATGCTTCTGGCTTACACAAGCAACATTCTGGATAAATGCATCCTTCACAAATGTATGTCCAAACTGACGCGTTTTATAAATAGCGGCCCCAACGGTTCAGGAATGCAAATTCGTTATTTTTTAACTGAGTTAATCTCTCTATTTTTTATTCTGAGTGAATTCCAATAACATAAAAACTATTTCGTGATTCCATTTTGGCTGAATATGCACGTGATATCTATCCATGCAGTCATCGTGATCACGAAATGCTACCCAGTCAATTGTTTACTATAGTAAACTATGCGTGAATTCGTTGTATTTATATACCAATTGCATTTGCGCGGCTAACGGATGTTAACCGTGCCGTGACCAGTGCGCGGCTTAATGCGGAAAAATGCGCGCTTATAGCTTTTTTTTTTCCTGCGCGCTAAATAGCAGTGCGCGGCTTTCGTACGTCTTCGGGCCACAGACGTGGGGAGGACATCGAATTGAGTTCATATGTAGAGCAGGGCATGAAGGGCCACAGAACCTGAGACTTTTTTTTTAATGCTGATCGATGAGATGAGGATGATTAAGATGATGCTACGGATTTCCATTTCGGTCTGAGACTACATGATAGGCTGTACTCTACGCTCCCTTTCATAATATATCCCGGCGTTAACCAGGCCCGAGAGATACAGGCACCTGCAGTGTTGGTCAGAAAAGTTGAGCAACATTCTCAGAAACGCATCCATTAAATGGATGAAACTCGACTGTGTGGTCCCAGTCTTCCCAACTGAGTCCGCAGCAAACTCAACTCTGGGTAGGACCCGGTCGGGGCAGAAGAACCCACATGACTCTGATGGATTCGAACCCACGACCTCCCAGCCGGGAGTCCGCGGGGTTTTGGAAAAAGTTTGCACAGAAAGTATTTCCTCAGAATGTAATTACAAGAACATCGTATTTTTATGTACTGGACTGTCACCGATCTGTAACAGCGTGGAAATCGTACAGACGCGCCGACGGCTCTGTATCGATTCGTAGCATCATTCCACGATGGGGGTGTAGGCTTACCGGGCCATATATGGTAGTTGTTGGGTTGAGGAGGAAGGTGGGGGTGTTTTTGGAACCTGTATGTTACATTTCTATATTAGGTGTGCGTTTGCTACACAGGACAGGAGGGATAAGGATAATGTGTGGGGAGAGAGGGGGTTAGCTTCGTCTCTGTTTTGTGTCGTGTGGAGTCCGTTGCATCGTGCGGTGTTGTAGAGCGTTCAGAACTCAGCAAGGAGTGAGTGTGAGTCTTAGGCTTTTTAGATTGGTGGGGCCGGTGTGGTATCACTTCGGTCAATTCCTTGGTGAGAGCAAGTTGGGCTTTTGTGGGGCAGCGTTGTGTGTGGGTCCATTCGTGACTGGTGAGCGGCACTTGGAGGGTTGTCTTGGCCGTGCCAAGTCATCTGTGTATCTGTGTGCTGCGACTGAGGTTCAGGTGGCTGGGGTTGCCAGCCGCGTTGTCATCGTTCTGTGTTGTGGCAGGGATGTGAGTTAGTTCAAGGTGCTCGTGTGTAATGTTTAGGGATGGGCTTGTTTGTGCCCATTTTGTCGACTTGTACAAAGTCGTACTTAATATGAGCTCCTATTTTGAATCAATTTCAGTTTTCTTAAGGAAAAGGAAGAGGAGAAAATGGGGGGACAAGACGTGACTAAAACGAAGAAGTGAGAATGTTGTGATTGGTGGTTTGTGCCAGTGGGTTGTGTTGGAGAGGTGCAAAACAAGGACAAGGAAACAGGAAAGACAGGTAATTTGGTTGTGAAGTTGAATGGAAATGTAAATAGTTACATTGGTTCGATCCTGATGTTTGGATTGAGTTTTTACTCTATCCGTTGACAGGGGGTCTGAGGAAATGCTTTCGGGAAAGCCCATCGCAAGGTGTGTTGGCATTGGGTGTGTAGGGTTATCGATTGTGCCGTGTAGGGAAGGTAAATTTGAAAAGGCTAGTATGGGTAGTTGCTATGAGGAAGAATTATGGTGGAAGCGCGCGGTTTAGTAGGGTGTGGGTAACCCTAATTCAATAATATACGATTTAAGATTTTGTTTCTACATGTTGATTTGTGGGAGTGGTAAAGATGGGGTGATTGCACAGGGGATATACTGTCCTTGTCCATTGGTTTTCTTTGGAATCGAAAACATGATATTTGTGGTTGTTACAATAGACTGAGAAGTGTGTGTGGGAGGTGTATTAGGGAGTTAGTTTGTGTATACGTTAGTGTTAGCGAAATAAATTTTGTGATTAAACAACGTGGGATGGTTATAGAGGTAAACTCGGTTGAGAGAATTAGGAATGGGCGGGTGCGTAAAGGACATCTGGGAAGGGGCGAATAAGGGGTTACCTTTGTGATGCTTGTGGTTATGTATATTTACGGTTAGAGGTTAACAGCTAAGTCAAGTGCAGGTGAGGACGCATTCCACATCCTGCTGTGCGGTCGGTTGCCCAGCTTTACACGTCCGGTGCTACAACCGTTATTTTTCCCTCCCTCGACGGGTCTTTAGCTGGCGGTGTGGTGTCCTTGCTGCGGGTTCCGCGTAGCTTGGTGCCACTGTTCCGTGGGGCCGTAGCTCGTGTCGTCTGTGTGCCGTCAGTTGTGTCACGTCCTGCTGTTATCGCCGGTGCTGTGACTTCACTGAGTTGGAAGCCAGTGTGTCACTGTCTGGACGTGTCGTCTGTGTCGCGGTTAGTGTGTCCCGCGCTGCTTGTTATCACCGTTGCTGTGCCACCATGATTGTGGAGCCAGTGTGGGTTCACTGTAATGGTCGTGTGTCTGTTGTGCCGTTGCGGTGTCACACTGTGTTATCGCGTTGCTGTGATCCATGTTTGTGAAAGCCGACTCCCCAGTGTGTTTAACTGTGGAGTGTGTCTTCTCGTCTTACGGAGGTAGGCAGGTTCGTTGGTCACCGACACCGTCGCTGTGTCGTGTGAGGACTGTCAACGTTGTCGTCGTGTGGCCATGGTTTTGTTTTTTTTTGTTGGTTTTTTTAGTGTGTGAAGTGCATTGAAAACACCTGAAGACATTTGGGTTTTGGATGTGCATACATGGATGGATGGATGTTGATTAAAAAAAACGGTATGATGAAGGGGTGAATGTGCGCAGAGAATTATATGCTAAATAAAAATAGTTAAGTGAAGTAGTATAGTTTGGTTGTTGGACATTGTTTTGGAAAAAAAAAAAAGATTTGTATTCTGTTATGTGTAATCTGCGGATCTTGAGAACTCACTGACACCGTGACAGGGAACAGGGGTTAAAAATGGTTGTGTGGCGGCTTGGGTAGGAGGAACTGGTTTTTTTTTTGTGTATCAGGCTGGGGTTCTGGCCGACTATATAGAAAATTCGGTCATTGGATTGTTGTGTCGGGATAAAAATTGTTTTAGTGGTCAGGTCTTGTGTGGCGTGTTCTTGTGTTTAATGGTTAGTTGTGGGGGAGGGTTTGTTTTTTTTTTTTTTACGTCAGGCTTAGGGCGGTTCCGTGCCAATATGGTGGGCTGCGGGGTGGGTACCCTTGGGGTTTGTGTTGGGTAGGTGGATGGTAGTATACGCAGGGACGGAACGGGGGGGTTTCTGGACATGTCCGGGTTTCGTGTGTCGTAGTTAGTGGGAGGTTAGAAGGGCGGCGTCCCCCTATCCAGGACGAGGTACGATAGTGTTTCCCTGTTATGCAATAGTTTTCCAGGCGCTAGGACAGGGCATATATTTAGGTCGTAAGTTGATGGTGCTGTGTGTTTCAGATCGTGGTGTTAGTGTTGGATTTAAAACAAGAAAAAAAAAAAAAAACCACACCCCAATTTGTCCAGAGATTTAGTGCGGCGTGTGGGCGGTTATCAGGGGTGGTGACTAGCATAAGTTACAGTTTTCCCAGGGGTTGGGATAGGGTAGGGCAAGTGTTGCTAGTTATCCATGTTGTGGGCGTTCGAATCTACTGTGAGGGGTCAGGTGTGGCAGGTTGGAGTTTTTGCCCATACTTTGAGAGGACGTTTCCTTTTGACGAGTGGAGCCAGCGGAGGTGAGTAGGTAGAATTCGGTTGTCTGAGGATATTGGCTTGTGTCGTGGTGATGGTAGGGTCGGCTACGTAATTGCTCGTCATAACTAGGCGCTAACCCTCAGTAGAAACCGAGGACGTTTAATGGCAGCTCGAGGAGGCAAGCTGAGAAGATGTAGGGGAATGTATCAGGAGCGGGCTGACATGGGATGAGAGGAGTGTATCGCCAGTTTGGCAGGATCGGATCAGAACTGGGGACTGGAGGGGATGTTGGGAGGTATGTTTTCGGACTCGGTTAGGGTTGAATTTGACCAAGAGAGGAAGCTATGACCAGCAGATGGCTAGCTGCACAGAAGGATGAGGGAAGCTGAGGATTGACAGCAAAAGAGGATGATGAAGAGTGAATTCGACAGCACAGAAGGATGAGGAAGTGGGAAGGCACGGGGAGTTTGAAATTGGTCCTGAAGGTTTCGGAGGCCGTAGGCAAAAGGAGAGGCGAGGAGGGGAGAGGATTCGACGAGGGTTGGACAGGAAAGAAAGGGAGGCAGGCAGAGGGAGTTTACTTGTTGGAGAGAGATCAGGTTGTAGCGAGGCAACGTACGTGAGGTCTCATCCGAGGTAAAGGAGCCCAAGCCCGTTCCACCTTGATCCCTTGGGTGCTGAGACGATGTGGATTACGTTTATTGCACACTTTGAGCGAGGTCGTGAGCTGTGCCAACTGGTCAGACGTCGTGGCCCATCGTTGATCGCAGTACTTCGAGGAAGGCACGGGAAGGATCTGCGACTCCGTGCGGAGGAAATTAGGGTCTCTCCGCGGTTTAAAAGCGCTCTGTTTAAAGCACTTTCGCCTGGAGGGAGGGCATTAGGGAAGGGATTTTCGGCCGTTTGAGGAAGGATGCTGCGGAGACTTTTGGTCAGTGCTAGCAAATTGAGGCGTGGTTTTTCTTTGTGGAGCACAGCAGCAGGGACAGTATGCGAACGATGTGGAGGAGGATGTCAAGGCTTTGATTCCTAAGGAGCAATTCTTCCAGCTCCTTATCCAGAGTTCACGTTGGATGTTGAAGCGGACTTGTCCTCAGACGGATATGAGGTAGCTAGAGAAGATGTGCTGGTGAGGCAACGCATGGGCAGGGAGGGCTCAGTCGGATCGGTCCAGAGGAGAGAACAGCTGATGGACCAACGAAAGGTAAGGAGGGAGCCACCGCCAGGTAGACGCCCAGCAGTCAGAAATGGCGGGGAGATGGAATAGGCCGGCAAAACCGAGGTCTCTTATGGGTTGGGCTGTTACAATTGCAGGAAGCCGGGGCATGTGGTAGGAGGTGTCCTGAAACCAGTGGGTTCCACGCTGTCTGGAGGAGGAGGGGAGGCCGGGTCTGGCAGGAGGTCCCTTATGTGGAACTTTGCTCAACAAGCGTACAAAATCGGTGTGTGGTTACGGTCAATGGGGTTCTGCAATGATTACGCGACTCGGAGCCAGGATCATACGACGTTGTGAGAGGTGGGTCTCGAGAGATGCCTACAAGGGAGAGTCTGTCCAGTGTCTTGGGCGTGTATAAGTGCCAGAGTATGGTTGCAAGTGGCCGTCGTGGATGCTTGTCCCACCCATTTATCCAAGGCCGGAATGAGGTGTTAGTTAGGTAGCCGTGGTAGGAGGTGCTGATAGGGAACTTTGCAGGAAGGAAGGAGAATCGGGGGATGGACGAGAGTTCCGTGTATGTGGACAATGGTCAGTGCTGTCGAGACAGGTCAGCGGCAGAAGGACCAGAAGGGGTGTTCCTTCTAGGTGAAGGGCCGGTTGTGGCGTCACTCAGTGAAGTTGACAGTTCGCAGGGACGGGATGACACGATAGTAAGGCGAGCGAGGCTTGCAGCAGGGCACGTTTCCTACCAAGTATGGTAGGTCAAATACTTCCGGAAGGCTGGAGTGCTGATGAGGGAGAGTATAAGGGGCCGGGAAAACGTTCACCATGGTGTGCGTACCGGTGAGCTGGGGTGTCCGTGATGGTTGGGCACGACATTCGATGTCCTGGTCACCTGGGAGCGCGCAAGCCCCACGGAAGGGTGGTTCGGGAATTTTATGGCCAGCATGCTGAGCTGATATCGTCGTTTGCCGGTCGTGTTTGGAGTGTCAGAGGAGGTAGAACACGGGGACAACTGGATGCGCAGGTCACCCAGTACAGAAGGTCGGCGGGTCCTGGACGGGGAGCTTGGGGGACAAGGGGAGAAGATGTCGGCATGCTGAACAGGGGAAATGAAACTACACAGAGAACGAGTCTTTGATGGCCAAGGTGGGGGGAATATTAGAAGTTTTCAGTCACTACATGAATGGGGTACCATTTGTGGTACAGGACACGACCCTGCCTCTTCCGTTTTAGAGAGGTTGAAAAGTTGCCGTGGAGAAGGACCATAGGTGGGCGTAGCAGCTTCAGCCTTTCAGTTATGTTGCAGGCCCGTCCAGGTCGTGCGAATGTGAATGTCGCGGATGCTTACTAAGCCGATATTGAGGGTTCTCCAGGTTGTAGTTCCGGAGTCGAGGTGATCGGATGCTGATTGCATTGGAGAGGAAGTTGTTGGTTATGCGATGGGATCACAGGAAAGCGATGTGAGACCTTGGCAGGAGGTTTAAATTAGTTCGATCGGTGTAGTCGTGGATTGTGATTTTAAACAAGTGTTTTTTGTGGTTAAAATCTTTGGCGGGGGGTTATTGTCACCGTCTGGATCAGCGTGGAAAATCGTACAGACGCGCCGAAGGCTCGTATCGATTCGTAGCATCATTCACGATGGGGGTGTTAGTTAGGGGCCATATACTGGTAAGTCTGTTGGGTTCAGGAGGACTGTTCGGGGTTCGTTGGTTCCCTGTAGGTTATCTTTAATTATTAGGTCGTGAGTTTGCTACAGGCAA
The DNA here is from genome assembly GCA_018398815.1 of Conus ventricosus. Classification (NCBI taxonomy): domain Eukaryota; kingdom Metazoa; phylum Mollusca; class Gastropoda; order Neogastropoda; family Conidae; genus Conus; species Conus ventricosus. The sequence goes on along the minus strand of JAFLJL010013464.1, from coordinate 16,476 downwards.
GCTGGAAAGGATAAGTGTGGGGAGAGAGGCGGGGTTAGCCTTCGTCTCTGTTTTGTGTGTGTGGAGGTCCCGGTGCACGTGCATGTTGTAGTGTTAGAAACTCAGACGAAGTGTGTGCTGCGTTATCAGGCTTTCAAGTTTGGTGGGACCGGGGTGGCTATCATTCGGTAAGTCTTGGTGAAGAGCAGTTGGGCTTTTGTTTTGGTGCAGCGTTTGTGATGTGGGGTCCGACTTCGGTCGGACATGGTGAGCGGCCTGTTGACGGGTGCTTTGGCCGTGCAAGTCATTGTGTTTCTAGTGTGCTGCGGACCTGAGGTTCGGTGCTGGGGTTTGCCAGCCTCAGTGTTGTCTGTTTGTGTTGTGGCAGGTATGTGGGTTAGTTAAGGTGATATGTAGTGGTAATGTTTAAGGGAAGGCGATGTCTTGTGAATTTCTGTCGATTGTTATACAAACGTTGTAAAATAATATGAGTATTTTGAACTCAACTTCCAGTTTTTCTTAAGGCAAGGAAGAGGGAGAAAGACTGGGGGAAAAAAATAAGTGCTAAAAAGATAGCAAGGTGAGAAGTGTGATGGTTGGTTTGTGACCAGTGGGTTGTGTCTGAGAGGTGCAACCAAGGAAAAGGAAAAAAAGGAAAGAAGGAATTTGGTTGAGAAGTTTGACTGGAAATGTAAAATAGTTACCATCGGTTCGATCATAGATGTTTGGCTTGAGTTTTTATTATCGTTGACAGGGGGTTTGAACGGAAGGCTTTCGGGAAGATAGACAAGGTGTGTTGGCCATTGGGTGCTGTAGAGGTTATGATTGTGCCGTGTATGGAAGGATAATTAGGGAAAGGATAGTGTGGGTAGTTGTGTGAAAGCTATGGTGTCCAAGCGCGCGGTTTTGTAGGGTGTAAGGGATACCCCCCTTTTACTTACTATTTTAGATTTAAGATTTGTTCGACATTGTTGAATTTGTGGGACGTGTGCTACTGCCTTGCGGTGATTGCACAGGGGGCTTTCCAGTCTGTCCAATGGTTTTTTTGGAATCCCGACACTGTATTTGTGGTTGTCTACACTATGCTGAGAATCGTGTGTGTGGGACGGTGTAATATGGAGTTGCTTTGTAGCTATACGTGTGGTACGAGAATTAAATTTTGTGATATAAACAACGTGGCGATGGTATAGAGGTAACTCGGTTGCTAGAGCAAATCGGAAGGGGTGGTATAAAGGAAATCCTGGGAAGGGGCGCGAATAAGGGGTTTACCTAGTGATGTATGTGGTTATGTATATTTACGGTAGAGCGGGGGGTAAAGTTGTCAAGTGTGCGTGAGGGCGCATTCCCACCTCTGCTGTGCGGACGGGTTGTTCCCAGCTATACCCAGTCCGGTTGCTCACCCTTTACTTTTCCCTCCCATCCGACCGGGTCTTTACAGCCTGGCCGTTGTGGTGTAACCGTTGTGCTGGGGCCGTAGCTGGTGCCATGTTGCCGTGG